>JAXQQM020078951.1:0-161453 GCA_034641835.2 Pinus albicaulis | reverse complement strand
TCATCTTGGTGATCCTCTAATGCAACGTTTATTCGTGGTATACTCCTTGCCACTTCCCTTTCTATAGATTCTTCCGAAATATTAATAGTTGGTTCTCCCCTGGTGTGATAGGGTTGTTTTTTTAGTAGTGGAGCTTCCCACGACCCCAACATTGTAGATGAGGCTTCTATGACTCATTTAAGTTCAGCTTACTCGATGCTTCTGTCTGTCTATTTTAATTTTGAGTTCGATTTTTCTGTTGATTTATCCCAAGGGGTCCATTTTTTTTCTTCCTATATAATCCTTTGTTCAAAGTAACTTTCACATTCTTTGTATTTTGGAAGTTTCTATGTCCTTTCTTGTTTTTCAAACCTTTGTTGGACTCCCCTTTCTATTTCATTTGCTAGTAACAAATTCAAGCTTTCTGGATGGCTTCATCCATTGTTTTCAGGTTGTCAAATTCTAGTCATTCTTTCATGAATGCTAGTAAACATTTGGTGAACCGTTACACTTTGGCCTTATCCTCTTGAATGTAAGGAAAATATCTTTATAGTGAACTAAAATTTGTGGTAAACTCATCCATATTTTTTTGTCCCAATCTCAAGTCATGGAACTCTTTCGCTTTCTCATCATAAAATAATTGTGTCAGGTAGTCATATTTAAAATGTTCTTAAAGTTGTCCCATGTCACCTCCTACTCGTAAATTCCTTGAATTTGTTTAATTTCTTCCCACCACAAGGTGGCTTTCCCTTACAAATGGTAAATTTCTAACCCATCCTTAAGATTTTCATCATCATCATAGACCTGAAAATATTTATTCATGTTAATTGACCATGCTTCAAAGACCTCTTTTGTTTCTCCATCAAACATTGGAGGTTTAATTTTTTTAAACTCCCCTTCGAGTTCCAGTTTCCGCCTTTTATTTTTCTTGCTTCCTGACACATTTTCTGATTCTTCTTCATTATCATTTTGACCTCCTTCGACCTCTGGATGTTCCTCTCTTTGTTTTTGAATTCAAATCTATTCCCATTCTCTAGGTTGGGATTCATAAACCTTTGGTTTTACCTATGTGATAGATCTTTTAGAATCCTTTCTTGTTCCATCCTTAGTCTTTCGTTATCAGCTCTCAAGTTTTTCATATCAGCCCTCAGTTGTTGGACAATTTCTAGCAAGTGGATGTTTGTGTTATGGGTGATTTCGCCTAGCTGGACCCAAATTTATGGAGGGGATTCTAGATGAGTGATGGCGGGTAAAACCCACAATCCCGTTTTTCTCTGACTTTTCAATCTCTAGCTATGCATAATGCCTTCACATTTCATGGCTCAAAAATTTCCCCAGTCTGGGCAATCTCACAACATTCCGTTATTCTACATTGGCAACTCTTCTAACTGTAGGAAGCTCCTTCAAAGATTATAAAAGCCCCCAGGCCTATGCAATAAAGCAACCACGCCACATAAAACCCTTACACATATCTAAAACGATGTCATCCAACTCACATACAATGCTATATCAATCTATGGTCATGGCCTCTGTTCAATTTTAGAGCATCACGATATGGTTAACCCTCACACACGTCCTTCATTTGAATTTTATGAATTTAAATAAGCGGTTAATATGGAAAGCCACCAGACTTACCTCTATTAAACTCACAAACCTTAGTTAGGCAACAATAATCAATATGTGTATACGCATGGGTGCAGCGCTAACGACCTTCCACATCCGATGGCGGAGATCACGTCGCATTAATCCATATGATCCTACAGATATCACGCGAGTTAATTGCATGATCGTTAACTCGCGATGAGAGTGGTTTTCCAAAATCGCTCGGGGACACGCGTCACCTAGTGTATTGGATCGCGCTGATTTCTCAAATACTGCTTACCCTACAAAGGCGGTGCGATCAAACCGCTTTTACTGTTCGATTCAGTCATGGTTCCACCTCTTACCTTCCAGGTTCCGTCGAGCTTTCTTTTGTTATGTTCCACCTCTGCCCTTCTTACGATTTCTTCATTCGTACTCCACAGGGAATTCAAACGACTTAGTTGCCCATAACCTGTCACAGGGCTTTATATCACCATCGGAGTCCACTTACACGTGATTCTCAACCATAACGTTTCCATACCACTGCTCAATGACACACAGTCCACTGTCATGGCATTTAATGTGGGTTCTATCACGCAGTTAGCACCGAGACTCACAACTAGTCAATACCTCGGCATGGCCCTTCACATAGGGTTATCACACAACTTTATTCATCCGGTAATTCTTATACCGAGTTAAACTAATATCCAATGTTTATGGGAAAGGCTAAAACCGATCGCATAGAGGCTAGTAATTCAAGAAAGGGACCGGTTCCTCTTTCAAGGCACAGGACCCCATTAAACCACAATTATCGAATATTTATTCCAACTACTATACAGTTAGTTATCGGGACACAGAAACCATTCATGCCATATTTAACTCGAAAAATGCACAATACCATTGAAACAATTCTACATTCATACAGTGAAGTACTTACAAGCCTTGACTCGACTAGATTTTCAATCAATCGGCCCTTCTCCTCCCCTATGCAACTCTATGCAGTTCTCTTAGCAGGTCTCTACAGGTCTATCGACTCTGCCACAGAGGTTTATTTTTATATCAATTACAATGAATCGATTTGAATTTCTCGATGACTCACAAACTCTTCAAATTCCTATAGTTCCAAATTAGACTAACGCTCTGACTGACAGAGACAGACTGTCTCATCCTATGCCCACTAATCATTCGAGCAGTTACATTTTCCTCTACAAATTAACTAAATTATCTCAACTATGGATAATTTCATAGGGAAATAAAACATGAGACCCCCCTTTACATTTATTTATGTACAAAAGCTATCTTGCGCCTAATGCCCCTGCATCAGACTCCCCAGGTTAAAATAGTTCATGATCTCCTGATCATGTGCTTCATCTTAGTCTTCCTGGATCCCACACCTTGTTCTGCAACTGGCCATCTGTTGCAGTGTTATTCTTTTGCATTCTTCCTGGCTTCCATACCTTGTGCTACATCTTTCCACAGGCTACACCTTTACATCCTATGTCTGCTTTGCTTGTGCTGTTATTTCTTTGTTTCCTTGTTGTTGCCTTTTTCCCAGACATCTTCATCATCAGCCCTCTTATCAATGCTATTTCTCTGTCTAATATTTCCTCTGACTACTGGACTCTCACTTCTGTTTACTGCACTCTTATTTCTTCAGCTCTTACTGTTGCCCTATTCACCACCCAATCATCCATACCCTCTTTGCAACAGTAAAAATTTTGTTGATTGTCATCTATGACAATTTATCTACACTTTGTCTTCAACAGATCTTCAAACTGTTATTTGAATTGCCAGTCATCGTCCTCATTTCTTCTATTCTTCTGGACTAAACATCCTTTAGTCCTACTTTCAACATCTGTAGTCACAAGACAAACATCAAACTTATACAATCTTTTTGGTTGTTCCAGCAATTCTTCCAACAACACTCCAAGCTGCTATTCTGGCATTTCACACTCCCTTCTGGAGGTTTTCTACAAACATTCTCGCCACCTCCTTTGGCCAAAAAAATCTTCACCATACTGCAACTCAGCTTCAGCATCTTCTTCCTCTGTCTTGGTAATCTTCAGCAATTGCCTTCCCTCTTCTTGAATGATTCCAGCAATCAAATCAAGTTCTCTAGCCATTGTATCTTCATCTTCTGTCAGAGTGAAACTCTGGTTCTCTACTGCTGTAGCAGCTCCAACAATCTGCCATACAGCCTTCTCTTCAACCTCCTCTTAGCTATTTGAACAAGCCAATGCTTCTCTGCTATCAACAACAACAATCTTCTGCACATGAGACATGATTGCCTCATCTTCTTCCAGCTGCTCATCTTCATTCTGCAACAACTCCTTTTCCTTGTCATTTGTAGAAACAACAAGTTCCTTCACAGGAGGCATGATAGCCTCATTTTCCTCCTTCTGCAACAGTCCATCACCTTTCAGAACAACTTTAAAAGATGGATTGTTTTCTGTCATTCTTGTAAACACAACCAATTCATTAATTCCAAAACTCCAAGACCCAATGGTCACAACTGATGATTCAATCATCAATTCTTTTCTATCCTCATCCCATGGTCTCTTCACATCTGCAACCCCCAATTCTGAAATTGAGGTTTCCTTTCTTGTATTGAATCCTGTTGATTCAACATACTCTCTAGCAGCTCAATTTCTCCATTCCATCGTTGAAAATCTTCCACAGAATTCTCCTTCTCTTTCAATTGACTGCTCCATGCTGTCAACTTATCTCCATCATCAACAGGGTCTGCATTCATTAAACAATTGTCATCATCAAACTCACAAGGCCTCAAAGCCTTTCTCTACTGTGCCAGCATCTCAGTATGCTGTCCCAATCTTTTTTTCTTCTTAATAAGCACATCAGAATGTTGATTCCAAATCTTCAAACATATCTTGAGACTGTCAGCTAGTCTCTTTTCTGCACCATCCCCTTCAAGGATGCCTCTCTGCTCTAGTTCATAGGAATGAAATCTCTCATCTTCAATCATCTCTGTCCTTACCATCTGAACACCTTCTCTCTGTGGTTCTGTCCTCTGGTCCAGAACACTTAATTCATGCCACAATCTTGGCATCCCTTCTTCACTATCTTCTGTTGTCACTATCTCCTTAGCCTTCATTAGAATGGAATTCTGACTTCCCATCTCTGTAAAAACTTCAGCTATCTGTCCATCATTCTCCACATGGCCATTTAACAAAAGCAATTTTTCATTATCAGCATTAATGACAAGTTCATCATCATCAACCTCATTGAAACAGTCTCTTCTATAAAATAAGGAATTAATGAACTCATTTTGTTGCAATAGTTCAATCTGTTCTTCATCTGAAAGATACTCATCATACTTTACTTGGAAACAGTCAGCTTCATTTGTCACAGTTCCATCATGTGAACTGCGTTCATCAACACCTGCACTCATACACAAATCTTCTTGTTGTTCCAAGTCTTCCATATGCTTCAGAAATTCTTCAATAGTCTTCTCTTCTTCAATTTCTCCAAGTTGTTCAACCCCCAGCTTTCGGTCAATATCATAAACTAAATATCCTCTGCTTCCAACCTGTGGGAAGGCAAAGTATTTATCCAACTGTGCATGGACATCTTCAAAACATGTAGCTGCTCCATTCTTCTCAATGACAACATCAACAGTCTGTTCTTTCCCACCTGCTATTCCTGCAAACATACAAAATGTGTCAGATGTAAGGCTCTTGGACCCCTTGGTCCCACTTGAAGCTTCAGTCTCCAAGTCCTTCTCCAAATAATCAATCACTCTGATTATTTCCTTCTTCCTCTGAGCATTTATCATTTTCTCTTTCTTCTTTTGTAGCCTCTTCCACTTTATCTTCTTCTTCACGAGCCAACCAACTCTCTGGCTTTCTTCTATCCTCAGTTTCAATCTGTTGAACTACTCCATGATCTCAGCTACTTCCCTCCAATCTTCATCAGTGAGTCTCTTCCTCATGCCATTTTCTATGGCATCTTCCCTCACTCTTCTGCTGTGGCTTCTCTTAGAACCTATGCAGTCTCTGCAATCTTTGCTATGGCTCTCAGTAGCAATTTTCTTCTCTAGGAGTTCTTTACCCACAAGCTGCACTAAGACTCTGCAACAGCAAGCTCTCTTGCTGTAACTTACCTCACCAATCCCTTCCTCTGGATCCGGCTTTTGGCAAGTATTGGTCCCCTCTCTACTGGAACCCTCTGAGCACTCTCTTCTGCTCTCTAGGATTCACTCTACAACTTCTCTCAAGAACACCTCTGTTCTTCTATCATCCAACCTCTGTTGGGAATATTCCATGTTCTGCCACACTCTTTCTGCACTCAAAATCCCTTACTGGATTCTTCTATCACTGCTCTCAAAGCTTGTGATCTAATTCTTGTTGAGATTCTTTCCTCACTTTCTTGCACTATGTATTCTGAAAACAATACCTTCCAACCAGAGTTCAAATAAGGCTCATCATTTTACCTCTCAAGATCCCTGACTGATCTTGCTTCTTTTCTCATCTGCACTGCATTTCTACCTGCTGCAATCTTCAAGACACTCTGTCTTCAACTCCAGATTCTTGAAATATGAGTTATCAACCTTCACTGCATATTCAGTCAAATCAAATCTGCAAATTTTCTATTAAATAGATTTAAACATCAACTTTTCCTTTTTGTTCAGTACATGTGCATTTCAAAAGTCAACTTTCAAAGAGCTAATTCAATTCTAGCTCCGATACCACTTGATGGCGGGTAAAACCCACAGTCCCGTTTTTCTCTGACTTTTCAATCTCTAGCTGTGCATAATGCCTTCACATTTCATGGCTCAAACATTTCCCCAGTCCGGGCAATCTCACAACATTCCGTTATTCTACGTTGGCAACTCTTCTAGCTGTAGGAAGCTCCTTCAAAGATTATAAAAGCCCCCAGGCCTATGCAATAAAGAAACCACACCACATAGAACCCTTACACATATCTAAAACGATGTCATCCAACTCACATACAGTTCTATATCAATCTATGGTCACGGCCTCTGTTCAATGTTAGAGCATCACGATATGGTTAACCCTCACACACGTCCTTCATTTGAATTTTATGAATTTAAATAAGCAGTTAATATGGAAAGCCACCAAACATACCTCTATTAAACTCGCAAACCTTAGTTAGGCAGCGACAATCAATATGTGTATATGCATGGGTGCAGCGCTAACGGCCTTCCACATCTGACGGCAGAGAGCACGTCACATTGCTCCATATGATCCTACGGATATCGCGCGAGTTAATTTCATGATCTTAACTCGAGATGAGATTGGTTTTCCAAAATCGCTCGGGGAAATGCATCACCCAGTGTATGGGATCGCGCTGATTTCTCAAATACTGCTTACCCTACAAAGGCGGTGCGATAAAACTGCTTTTACTGTTCGATTTGGTCACGTTTCCGCCTCTTACCTTCCAGGTTCCGTCGAGCTTTGTTTTGTTATGTTCCACCTCTTCCCTTCTTACGATTGCTTCATTCATACTCCATAGGGAATTCAAATGACTTAGTCGCCCATAATCTATCACGGGGCTTATATCACCATCAGAGTCCAATAACACGCGATTCTCGACCATAACGTTGCCATACCACTGCTCAATGACACACAATCCACTATCATGGTGTTTAACGTGGGTTCTATCATGCAGTTAGCACCGAGACTCACAACTAATCAATACCTCGGCATGGCCCTTCACATAGGGTTATCACACAAATTTATTCATCCGGTAATTCTAATACCGAGTTAAACTAACATCCAACATTTACAGGAAAGGCTAGAACCTCTCGCACAGAGGCTAGTAATTCAGGAAAGGGACCGGTTCCTCTTTCAAGGCACAGGACCCCATTAAACCATAATTATCGAATATGTATTCCAAATACTACAGTTAGTTATCGGGACACAGAAACCATTCACGCCATATTTAACTCGACAAATGCACAATACCATTGAAAGAATTCTACATTCATACAGTGAAGTACTTACAAGCCTTGACTTGACCATATTTTCAATCAATCGACCCTTCTCCTCCCCTATGCAGCTCTATGCAGTTCTCTTAGCAGGTCTCTACAGGTCTATCGACTCTGCCACAAAGGTTTATTTTTATATCAATTACAATGAATCGATTCGAATTTCTCGATGACTCACAAACTCTTCAAATTCCTACAGTTCCAATACTAACTCTCTGACTGACAGAGACAGACTGTCTCTTCCTATGCCCACTAATCATTCGGGCAGTTACATTTTCCTCTACAAATTAACTAAATTAGCTCAATTATGGATAATTTCATAGGGAAATAAAACATGAGACCCCCCTTTACATTTATTTATGTACAAAAGCTATCTTGTGCCTAATGCCCCTGCATCAATGAGGCCCATGCCCAACCCTTGCTGATGGCCGCCTCTATGGAGCAACTCCCACTCCTCTTCTCATATTGTTCTATTGCCTTTGTGAAAAATTTAATACTATTGTTAATTCTCTAATTCCCAATCAGGCCTCAACTTTGTAACCTCGCTCTGATACCAATTGTAACATGCTTCAAGGTCATTTCATAACAAACGAACCACACAACCAATAACTTAAGGTAATTTTTATTTATTTTTACTTCAAATATTGTTCACCTATCGATATTATGTGCAATTGGAAACTATGTTGAATATTATAACAAATATTCATTAAAGTTTTCAATAGTAAGTTACATAATCCTCATACTTATGTGGTGATAGGATCTCACATAAAAATTATTGATACCTTGCATCTATTTAACATCATGACACCTTGATGTTTCCATTACATGAGATTACATTAAACATTGTTGTTATTGAAAATCCCACCCTAGATCGACAATGGTGAATTTGACTCTCTTGAAGCTTCTTGAGACTCCTGGAAATGCGTACATTGAACAAGTGGAAACCTCAACATCGTTGATCATGTTACCCATCCGATAGTGTTGATGAATCAAAGGACGGTTAGGGTATACTCTCCCCCAAACCCTCGACAGAAACAATCATTATATTGTTGTGTGAGTTCAAGGTGGTGCTCTACAGCTAGTTACAAATCCACCTTGCGTTTACTCATAGGGGCCTTCCACTCGTGTAATACTTCACTAAGACTTGCTACAGGTGAGTTCTCTTACTATAATTCTTATAATTCATAGTTTACTTCATCGGTTTGTTTTGAGCCAATTTATTTTGTTTTATAGGTGATTCCTCCACATAACTTACGTTGGTGCACATGAATCCATTGGTTAGGGTTTAGGTACCTACCAATGCTCTAAATTCGGTGGTAATCGACTAAAATGGTTTCTCTGTCTAGTGGTATATGGGTCCTCAAGTCTTCTAATTTCCTTCACAGATCGATTGGAGCATCTAGGGTGTCAACTCTCTCTCAGGTAATTACCGTGTCCTAATGGTTATGATCTATTTAAGTCTAGATATGCTAACAATATTATTCTCAGAACCCTTATGGTTTTCTATATTATTTGCAGGTCTTGTTTTATCCAATATAGCAGATGTGTTGAGCTTTGGATTAGGTTCGATGCTTATAATGGAAGGAAGAATCATGCGGGTGCTCTTTCTGGTCTCGAATTCACACTGTAAGTTATTTTTAGATATTAATGTTTTCATAAAATTTCAAGCTTTTGGAACTTGGAGTATATAATGACTAAAGATGAGAAGCATATTGTTGTAGTATGTGATACCAATGTGGAAAGAGGTGGAATAATTTAGAGATTACAGTGTGATTTTGGGAGAGTGGGTGGGAGAGGAAAAGGCATCTCGCATATAATCCGAAAAGCCATATTTCTCTCTTCTGCAGGAACCAACGATTTTGTAAAAAATGACTTTTTGTTTCCCATGAGGGGAAAGCAGTTCAACATCACCCAATATAAGGACTTTCTGCTGTAGCTCTCCCAAAACTTCATCCAGGTATGACATTATTCACATTCCAAAAGGTTATTGATGTAATACATTGTAGAAATATTGATATTATTTTCAAGTGAGAAAAGATGAAAAGTAGATTAATCTCAACCTTATTATTTATTTATAGTTTTGGGTTTATCTCATTATCCTCTGTATAGAAAAGAGCAAAAGATATTTGTGGAGTTATAACTTAATTAATGTATTGGGGTAATTTTGTACTTGGTTAAATTTAATAGCTAACATTCATAAAGCTATAACTCCACAAATATTAATGTTGTAGTCTTAACCAACCCTCGTTTTTTCCTCTTAAAATCATATAAATTTCGCAAAAAAATTAATAAATTAAGCAAAGATTTTTCTAAATTGAGGTTATAGTTATCAAACTTAAGATTTGGGTTCCCTCTAAATTTTTGATAGTGTTGAATCCATTTCCACCATAAGAAACATGATTCAAACTCTACTACTTAAATATTTCTTAAGTTTTTTTTGCCTGAATTCCAATCACCACTTTTAATCATCCGAGAAAATTCCTCATGCAATTTCACAACCTCAAATGGAAGTAGACGACTCCAATATTAATACACATATAAATAGACGTCTCCAATATTAATACCCATATAAATATATCGTGTAGTTCCAATGGAACTTGAGATACCACGTGTTTCTGTAAATATTTTTACTGCATTGAGAAAATCTATCATGTGAAAACAAATTCTTTTAGCTTTGATTCAAGACATCCACGGTTTACACGGGTATATGTGCATGTAATAGATAGATCGTTCTGCTAAGTTGCATGATAATGATCACCATGGGAAGGGAGGAAATTGCGAGTGTGGTTTTGGTTGCAAATGTGGCTCTAGCTGTAAGGGATAGATCTACCTGAGAGACCGCAAGGATCCGGGCATGTTAATTTGGAGCTGAAACTTTTGGCAATGGTGTTGCCAGAAGAGAGGGTGATCTATGGTGCTATAGAAAAATAAGTAAGCTTCCTGTGGTTTCTGTTTGGGGAATGACATTCTACTTCGCATACAGTATGTTTTGTCAGTATGGGCCATTGGTTATGGGAATCTCTTACGAGTATGGTATACAGAGGATCTGATCTAGATAAACAGGAACGTGAAGGCCTGGACACTTCACTGGGAAAAAAAAGGAACTTCTCCCTCCTATTCACTCGGCCTTGTAAGAGTTTGGAGGTTCTGGTTTGCAATCAATGGTGGAACATTGGGGGTTTTCTATGTTTTTGTTGTCGATATTAACTACCTAGATGTAGTTAGTTTACGGAGGAACGCTTCAAAATTTTGGTTCGTTGTTAATAACTGGGGTGACAACCGGTGTCATTGTGGGTTAGTAACATCCAATATTAATATTCTTCCTCTCCATTACACTGGTTCTTTGTTCTCTCTAACTCTCTAATTTTTTCGGTAATCACCGTGGTCGGAGTTCGGGGATCGGTGTTTACAAATTCAAATCGGGCGGGAGTGCGATTACAATCAAGAAGCTGGAATTCTCCATTGTGATTACTCCCTTTATGTTTTTGATGGGGAAATTTATGTGACGCACTCTCTAGGTCCCTTTTAAAACTGATAATTTACTTTGTGGGGTGACGACTCCATTTATTTTACATATTTTATGCCTTTCCGTAACATTTGGGCCACTTGATGATCGAGGGAGTGATATTTACAGTTATTTCTGACATTGGGATAGTGCATGTTGTAGTTCAATTTGGGAATCATCCCCCATGACTTGGTCAAACTGGACATCATCCACAGGACCAATGGAATAGGGTATATCATCCCCTTAAATTTCAGTTGCTATATGCCCTAAGCAAAGAACAATTAATTCATGGCTTCTATTGAAAGATTTACAAGGTTTGAAGTATATGTTATAACACTTATGAACTCACCAACATTGCCTCTAAAGGGACTAACTACATTGCATATGCAACATCCTCCATTCAAGGGTGCACTGCAATGCACTTCCTGACATTCGAGAGTGTGTTAGTCACCTGGGAGCGTATTTCTCATTGTTCCAGGAATCTCCACATGAGCAGTGCCTTCTAGAAGAGTCCATATGTGTCAAGCTTCGAATCAAAGTGTCCATCTAACACCTCTATACTTGGGAACATGTCTTTCCTATTATTAGAAAGTCATTCATTGAGAAAATACCATCAGTTTCCCTATAAATTGAGCACAAATCCTAGTGCTAGGGAAGGAAGAATTTTGGTAAAGAAATGTTGTTGGATTCTCATTTGAGAGAGTGAAAGTACTGATATGATGCTGGTGTGATGTTGGATGTGATGACACTGGGATGAAGCTGAAGTTGGTGGCATCAAATCGATCATTGGTTGTAACATCCCCCTTCTACTCTTTAATAAATATTGTTGTTTATTTTCCCATATATGTATCTCTTTATGTTTCTATTCCTCATGCAATGGATTCTTGAATGATATATATGTTTCACATCTAATCAATTTGAGTGATTAAGATAAGTAGATATCTGTATATTGCAGTCTGTTTTTTGTTCTTTTTTTATGTTTGCAGGAATCGATCTGACGATCTAAGTTGGATTGAAGGCGACAACAAAAGCGACAAAAGGAGAAGAAGGAGCACTTGGACAAAAAGTAGGTTCTTCTATCGTTCTATGTATTTAATTATTTTATATAAAGTGATAGCAAAGTCTTTCATCTGTCGTTCTAAGTGCCTAGCACCACACTTAGGGAATTTGATTTATCTGTAGATCATAATTCTGCATAACAAATTGGCGACTCCACTAGGGAGTTTCCTATCATTCTTGGTGTTTTTTCCTCTGCTAATCCTCATCAGTAGCATATAATTTCAGTTATTATACTTTTGAATGAAATAATTGCATTAGAAGTGTGTTTTGTAGCTTGCATTTTCAATCACTGTTGCGCCCAACGCACTGTTGGTTAAGACACAGTGCACTGTCTCCCACTCAGGGGTGCACTGCAACACACTGTCTCCCCTTAGAGACTACATTGCCCCCTTAGCCAACCAAATTCCATTCAAATTTTTCATTTCTATCATTCTCAGCCATTTTTTTGTTGTATTCTCAATTGTCTAATACCTCTTAGAGACTAGTAAACTTTCCAGATTCTTCCTCCTTTGAAAAGTAAATTTGTTCAATGTCTCTTTAGTGTTTTTCTTTATCATTGGAAATTAAAATTAAAGTATTTTATTTCTGCATTAGATCCATTTGTTTTCATAAAGGAAATTGTCATTAAATTCTTCGTTTCCTGTAGGAAAAATTGTAGTTCCATTCTTCGTTTTTTCTAAAAGAGAAATTGTTGTTAAATTCCTTGTTTCTCAAAGAAGAAAAAAATTGTTTTATTTGATTTGATGCATATAGTTTCCTTTCTTACATTCACATTAAGGGAGATGAAAATAAAAACATGCATGTGCATATAGTGAATTGTGTGCGTTGCATAGGAACAAGTTAGGAAAGTTGCATTTTAGTTTGTGATCTTTGTTGTTTGCTCTAAAATTGATTGCTCTTTCCCTTAGTAGCTAGGGTTTTCATTGAAAAAGCTAAAATTGAAAAGTTTGGTTATCATTTTAGTTTTCATTTTTAGGAATTTCCATCACATCATGCGGTGAACCTCAAAGGAAAACTTTTTAAACAAGATCAACTTAAAATTTACATCAATTTACTTAAGAAAGCATTGGAACATTAATGATAAAATTTAGAAGGTCTAGAATAGAGACGTGTTCCGACGTCGTTAAACATAGCAACTGTCATTAACTTGTCTGCGATACATTCTGAGTGTGATACCTCACTCCACGTACGGAAGTATATCGGAGCTTGTCTACGTACCTTCGGGTATATAGGGCGGTGTTCTAGTACGAAAAGTATAAGGGGGTGCTCTCACTGTGCGGTTTCGCATTAGACAATGCTAATACAGAATTGGGCCTCCACGTACCTTTGGGTATATTTGGGAGGAAAACTTCAGGTTTCTATCCATCCATAGTAAACCGAGTCAGTTGCCTTGTAATTTGTGGTACACCAAACACAACATTCGGGGAGATTTCTTGCTCGTACTTCTTGGTTCGCCAGGAGGTATTATTCAGTTCACAATTACTTGGTAAACCTTTTGCCTAGAATTACTCTTTTATTTTGTTTATTTGTTTTTGGTCATAAAATAAATCGGTCATTGTGGAAGAACATCCCTTTCCCTTCCATTCACATAGAATAGCACTGAAACCACCTTTACCACCGAAAGTCATTTCTGGTCGGCAGAGGCAACATTGTTCTACCAAAACTAGTATTATTAGTACCTCTGGTGCGACATCATCCTCACATATACCATAGTCGGCTCAAGTTGTTTCTACAAGTCCTAGTTCATCTAATTTTTTCGAGACGGAGTCCTCACAGCTACTCGTGGACACAATCCATCCAATCAGTGAGACTGTACCTCCCGAACTCGACATTGTTCAACTGGAAGTTGATCCGGATCCTGTCACTTTTTTTCTAGAACATATGGATCCCAAAGTCGAACAACCATAATTTGTTCCTGTACCGGTCGCCCCACAATCTGTTATAGCCGTTGAGTCTCCCATATTGCGTAGTCAACCTCCTAAAATATAGTTTGGGCCTTACGGTGAAATCCTTCCACCTTGTTTATTTATTTTGAAGAAATACCACAAGAAGAAACACCTTTAACTCCAACTCATTTTGGGGCAGAGCTTTACATGTACGAGTTTTTTCCTCAATCACCTTCCTCTGATTTTGTTGATCCTATGTCTATTAGAGTTCCCGTAGATCCAATAGGGTATATGTTTGGTCGAATAACCATGCTTGAGCCAACATCTTTGACTGGATCATCTATTCTAGTTGGAACAACGCCTGCTCTTGCTACCCCATCGATGTTCACAACTTCACTAGAGTCACATCTATATGGTGGCCCTTCTGTGCCACCTCGTTAAAAATATTTATCAGGAACCTTCTCTGGTGCATCCTTAAACCCAAGGACTTCACCAATGTCATCGTCTGGTATTCGAACTGGTAAATCTATAGTGAGTACCGAACGACTTGATCCTTTATATACATCATCAGGGAAATATTAAGTTGTTCCATCTGGGTATATTCCATCCCTTGCAATTTCAATTGGACTCCCTGCATTTGGAGAACAATATTTTCCATCTTATTATACTCCTCATGTTGGGGGGGCAACATATGGTCACCCATATTGATAGTACTCCGTCGTTATTTGGTCATCCTAATGTCGAAATGAATTTTTTTCAGTGGCATCTCACTCTACCCATCCAACCACAAACGAATGTACACTCGTATCAATCGGTTTAACCTGTCGCACCCACATCAACTCTGCTTGTTAATACATCCTTACCCTTGTTACAGACTCAAACGGTTGTACCTCAATCGTCTCAGGTGGGTCCTTCAACCAAATACCCTCAAGTATTGGGCCCTCAAACTCCAACTCCTTTGGATGGTTTACAACAACCACCTGTATTCTGAATTATTTATTCACAAGATGGATTACCATATTATGGAATGTCATAGCCGTAACCAGATTATACCTATCCATAACCAAATCCAATATATCCTAGTTCAGGTTATAATATTTGTGGACAGACCCCTTGGCAGCCACGAGCGCAAATGCCACAACCTTCATTTCAACAAGTAGCGTACCCAAGTTTTGGTCAACAGAATCCTCAAGTGTTTGCTTTTCAAAAAAACCCTATTTGGGTTACCAACAACTGATTGCTTATGCTAGTGCTCAAAGTCCTGTTTCCCAATCAATTTCGTCATACCTTGACTATGCTCAACCCGACTTAAATCGATAGTTTCCTTTTGTTGCAACTTTAGAGTTACCAGATTTAAACCGGCTCACCAATGATCTAATAAATTACGCTTTTTGGTGGTCGATGATACCTGATGCAGAGGCATTAGGTTAAGAAAATAATTTGTATTTTAATAAACATAGGGGTCTTGTGTTTTCAAAAGAATATTGGTTTCTTATGTAATTATTAATTTTTTTAAGTGATGTTTAGAATAGGTATTGTGAGGAATTTGTAAATGTTCACGAATAATTGGAGAACATGAGAGAATTAGGATAGTTTAGATTCCATAGGGAATGAGAGATTTGAGAATTGATTGTAAATCTTAAGTTAGAATTAGTTTCATGATTTTATGGGATTAAAGAGGATCCTTAGGGATAAAAGATAGATTTTAGGACTTTGAGGATTTGGAGTATTTTGTTGAGATAATGGAGGATCTGAACCTAAATTGGTTCATAATAAATTGTATAAATTATAAAGCCTTAAAGGCAGAAAGACAGTAGACAGGACAGTAGAAAGTAGGGTTTTGGACAAATAGGGGTTTTTTGTTGTAAGCCTACGGGAAAATTGACAGAAAGGCCATTTATCAGAAAATCAGGCCTGAGGGAAGAAGAAACTTGTGTAAATATTGATTTATATATAAGAGATTGTTTTTCTGAGTTATTGATTGTATGCATTGATTTATTGAGTTTCAATGAATAAATGATCAGGGTTTATGAATAGGTGTGATAAAACTTTGTAATAGGGTTTAGAATGGAGGTTTTGTATATAATTGAGAAAATTGATGTTAATTGTCGAGATAGGATTAATGTCAATATTGTGATTTAGAGCCGAGGTGTATAAGAAGCGTATACACATCTGAGAAGACTTATGAGTTGATGTGTGTTAATTCTGTTATCAATCACTGAAAGGATCGATCACACAGCAGAGTAACTAAATTTTCAATTCAGTACTCAGATACATTTGGATACATGTATCAAAAATATATTTGATCGAACAATGAATACAGATCGGGACTGGAACAAAGAGGAACAGAGGAGATATTTTGGAAACCTACAAAGGGGGTTTCGCACAACTTTTAAATAAGAAGTGATGAACCTGCATAGACCTGTTAAAAGGAGAAACTTTAGTTCATGGCATCGTGGACTAAAAGAAGCGAAATCATAAATAAATGATTTGCATTCGTGTGGAACGAAACCATAATTTTGAAAAGAATAAGTGGAGGAGCTACATTAAAGAATTTCATGCAAAATTTGGAATCAAAGGAAGGATGGAACCATGAATCGAGATGGAGTATGGAACCATGAGTAAGTGGCAAGACAGAACCGTGAAGTGCTTTTGAAAACCAACTAGTGGTTTTCGCGCAGCTATTGGATGGTAAGTGGTATTTCTTTGATCGAACACGATAGCGTTTAGGGATTCACATGTAGCATGGACGGTAACTCAATATCGCCCATTTCATGTAAGTTTTAAAAACCAAAGAGCGTGCAAGTTTATTACGCGACAACCGTCGGATCGTTGGGTTAGAGCGTGATGGTGCGTCCACCATCCGATTTGATGAACGATGGACAATGAAAGGTACTTGTGGGCCATATATGTTGAACCTCGACATGTGTGCGGTCGGTTGATTGGAGGAATGGTAAGCTATGTTAACTTTATAATATAAAGTTTGGTTTAAATGGAATTCCGCAAGGATATGAGAAATATGGTGGCATGGTTCATAAAGGTATGTTTTATATTCCTATTTCAATAGAAATGAATGGAGAAGGGTTCTACACAAGTGTAATTAAACCATGAATAAGATAAGGCATGAGTGTGTTGGATATGTTGTGGGCCCAAAGGTTTACGTTATTTACATTTTTGAGGTCTTAAACCAAAGTTAAGCTTTGAGTGAGTTGGATAGGCGAGGTGAAATAAAGTTGTGGGCCCGTGAGAAATTATATGGTTTATTTGGGTTTTAAACCTTAGAATTGAAATCATAAGCGGATATGATTCACGATGGGTAATTTGGGGTTTTTAAACCATAGTGTATGAGAAAGGAATATTAATTCCAAATTAATAATTCTCTTTGGGCTTTAAACTAAAGTCCAAGGAAATATCAAAAGGGGTTTTGGTGTATGGTTTTAACCATAAATTTGAAAAAGCTTCTGCATTAGAGCTAGTCCAAATTTGAGGATTATTTTGAGAAAAAATGTGACATGAAATTTTATATGGACATTGTGGGTTTTGTAGCCCTTCGGCTGCATCAAGTGGTATTAGAGCTGGAAATAGCTCTTTTGAAGGTTCAAGTTTGTTTTATTTAAATTGGAATTAAAATGAATGCATGTGTGATGGAGAAATTAAAAAGGGATCATATTTTGAAACTGATAGGTTGAAGTACATAGAGATATAGTGCAGATGAGAGGAGAAACAAGATCATACAGAGATCTTGAATATGAGTTGATAAATGTTATTTAACTCTAGTTTGAAGGTTATGTTTGTAGAATTTAGGTTGCAGGAAATTGAATAAAATCTCAGCAAAAGAAGATCACAGCTTTAAGAGCAGTGATGAAAGAATCTAGTAAAGGATTCTAAGTGGAAGAAGAATGTGGCAGAACCTTGAAGAATTCCAACAGAGATTGGATAAAACAGAAAATTGTGTTCTTAAAAGTTGCAGATGAGTTGAAGCCTAGGAGTAGAGAAGAATGCTCAAGAGGTTCCAGAAAATAGAGGACCAGTGATTGCCAAAAGACCAAATCTAGAGAAAAGGACTCGTGAGGTAAGTTGTAACAAGGAGGACTTGTTATTGCAGAGGCTTTATTACAACTCATGGTGAATGAGTGAGGAACTCATGAAGATATAAATGGAGAAGAAGATGACTATTGATAGTCATAGAATAGATAACATAGGTTCAGAGAGAGACCACAACAGAAGAAAGGAGAAAGAAGATGCCAAGGTAAATGGCATAAGGAAGCAGTTGATTGATGAAGAATATGACAAAGAGTTAGCTGGGATAAGAGAACAATTTAATAAATTGAAAATGATGATAGAGCAAAACCAGAGAATTGGTTGGCTCATAAAGAAGAAATTGAAGTGGTAGAGGCTACAAAAAAAGAGAGAACAACAAATGAATATACAGTTAGTAGAAGAGCTAAAAAATCTTGAAAAGAGGATGAATGTGCAGTTGGGATGTGCACAACTCAGAGAAGCTAAGTTGAAAATGGAAGTTTCCATTTGTAAAACAGAACAGGGAGAAATTCAGAGTGAAATTATGGGTACAGATGAAAAATGCAGATCTGTGAAAGATCCTATGAATCATGGTGAAGATTTAAGACAGAAATAATTTTACCCTACTGAAGAAGGAATTATTGATGATTTCGTGAACTATTGGGCAAGTTCGGATCAACGGGAGGATGTAAAGCCTTGTATTTTTTAATATAATAATTGTGATGTGATTACAGGGTTTACAGAAGAGGATGAGAAATATTTTGAAGCTGTCAAAAGTATGGAAGAGTATCTTTCAAAAGATAAATACTCTGAAGCAGAAAATAATGATGAAGAATGTCTCTTGAATGAGGGAAACAGTGATGCATTTATAATTGAAGTTGTTACAACACAAGAGGAAATTCTTGTGGAAAAAGGAGAAGAGATTCAGTCTGAAACACTGATATGTAAAGCAACAGTTGAGACTGTTGAATATTGTAATTTTCAAAGTGAAAATTTGTGTATAAATGCAGGAATTGTAAGTGATGATGAAGTTCTTAAAGAATGTCAAAGATAAATTGCATTGATGGAATATTTGTTGGAAAACTAAGAGTATGACAGGGAGATTGCAGAAGACAGAGTTCACTATAGTGGACAAGAACATAAAGACATCATGAGAGCAGATGATGTGGAAGAAAGAATTGTTGACAGTCTAAAGAATTCTTCAAAGAATTCTTTAAGGAGAATGAATCAGCATACTGATGTGCTGAGAGAGGAAGAAATTTCAGAGCAACATACTGAAATGTTGCTAGAGGAAAGAAAGGAACTGAGGCCTTATAATTTTTATTTTGATAATTGTTTTGTAAATTCAGGTTTTGTTGCAGATACTAGAGAAAATTTGACACAGTTGGACAGTCAAATAAAAGAGAAGGAAGAAAATTCTGTGGAAATATTTAATCCATGGAATAAAGAAATTAAATTGCTGGAAATTATGCTGAAGAATCATGATTCAATACAGGAAGAGAAATCTCAATTTCAATATTTGGAAATGCAGAATGTGAAGAAGCAGAGAAATGAAGATAGCTGTAGAGAGTACACTATGTATTAGTCCAATGAATTGCTGAAGGGAGAAGACAAAGAAATTGTCATAAGTGACAATCTGGAAGAAGTTAGTAATTGCAGAAAACAAGAGGGTAAGGATGACAGGGTGGTAGTAAGAGTTCAGCAACTAAGAATGAAAGTTTAGCAGTCAAGAGATGAAGGTAATAAGCAATCAGAAGATTTATTGGACAGAGAAATTGAACTGATAAGAAGGATACTGATGAAAGTGTCTCAGAAGAAGACATCAGCAAGAAAGAAAAGAAGCAGCAGCGGCAAAAGGAAGACAGTAACAAACTGTGAAAGTACAGCCAATGAAGCAAGGAAGCATAAAGTATGGAGACCTCGAGAAAAGCAGCAAACAACAACAGAAATAGATGATCAATTATAGAACAAGGTATGGGATCCAGGAAGACAAATATTTACAAGCACATGATCAGGAGATCATGATTATTTTTAACCTTGGGAGTCTAATGCAGGGGCATTAGGTTCAGAAAATACTTTGTATTTTAATAAACATAGGGGTCTTGTGTTTTCAAAATAATATTGGTTTCTTATGTAATTATTAATGTTTTTAAGTGACATTTAGAATAGGTATTGTGAGGAATTTGTAAATGTTCCCGAATAATTGGAGAACATGAGAGAATTAGGATAGTTTAGATTCCATAGGGAATGAGAGATTTGAGAATTGATTGTAAATATTAAGTTAGAATTACTTTCATGATTTTATGGGATTAAAGAGGATACTTAGGGATAAAAGATATATTTTAGGAATTTGAGGATTTGGAGGATTTTGTTGAGATAATGGAGGATCTGAACCTAAATTGGTTCATAATAAATTGTATAAATTGTAAAGCCTTAAAGGCAGAAAGACAGTAGACAAGACAATAGAAAGTAGGGTTTTGGACAAACAGGGGTTTGTTGTTGTAAGCCTACGGGAAAATTGACAGAAAGGCCATTTATCAGAAAATCAAGCCTGAGGGAAGAAGAAACCTGTGTAAATATTGATTTATATATAAGAGATTGTTTTTCTGAGTTATTGATTGTATGCATTGATTTATTGAGTTTCAATGAAGAAATGATCAGGGTTTATGAATAGGTGTGATAAAACTCTGTAATAGGGTTTAGAATGGAGTTTTTGTATATAATTGAGAAAATTAATGTTAATTGTCGAGACAGGATTAATGTCAATATTATGATTTAGAGCCAAGGTGCATAAGAAGGGTATACACATCTGAGAAGACTTATGAGTTGATGTGTGTTAATTCTATTATCGAGCACTGAAAGGATCGATCACACAGCAGAGTAACTGAATTTTCAATTTAGTACTCAAATACATTTGGATACATGTATCCAAAAAATATTTGATTGAACAATGAATACAGATCGGGACTGGAACAAAGTGGAACAGAGGAGAGATTTTGGAAACCTACAAAGGGGTTTTCGCACAACTTTTAAATAAGAAGTGATGAAATTGCATAGACCTGTCAAAAGGAGAAACTTTAGTTCATGGCACAGTGGACTAAAATAAGTGGAACCGTAAATAAATGAATTGCATTTGTGTGGAACGGAACCAGAATTCTGAAAAGAATAAGCGAAGGAGCTACATTAAAAAAATTCATGCAAAATTCGGAATCAAAGGAAGGACGGAACCATGAATCGAGATGGAGTATGGAACCATGAGTAAGTGGCAAGACGGAACCGTGAAGTGTTTTTGAAAACCAACCAGTGGTTTTCCGCAGCTCTTGGATGGTAAGTGGTATTTCTTTGATCAAACACGATAGCGTTTAGGGATTGACACGTAGCATGGACAGTTACTCAATACTACCCATTTCGCGTAAGTTTTAAAAACCAAAGAGCGTGCAAGTTTATTACGTGACAACCGTCAGATCATTGGGTTAGAGCGCAATGGTGCGTCTACTGTCCGGTTTGATGGACGATGGACAATGAAAGGTATGTGTGGGCCATATATGTTGAACCTTGACGTGTGTGTGGTTGGTTGATTGGCAGAATGGTAAGTTATGTTAACTTTATAATATAAAGTTTGGTTTAAATGGAATTCCGCAAGGATATGAGAAATATGGTGGCATGGTTCATAAAGGTATGTTTTATATTCCTATTTCAATAGAAATGAATGGAGAAGGGTTCTACACAAGTGTAATTAAACCATGAATAAGATAAGGCATGAGTGTGTTGGATATGTTGTGGGCCCAAAGGTTTACGTTATTTACATTTTTGAGGTCTTAAACCAAAGTTTAAGCTTTGAGTGAGTTGGATAGGCGGGGTGAAATAAAGTTGTGGGCCCATGAGAAATTATATGGTTTATTTGGGTTTTAAACCTTAGAATTGAAATCATAAGCGGATATGATTCATGATGGGAAATTTGGGGTTTTTAAACCATAGTGTATGAGAAAGGAATATTAATTCCAAATTAATAATTCTTTTTGGGTTTTAAACTAAAGTCCAAGGAAATATCAGAAGGGGTTTTGGTGTATGGTTTTAACCATAAATTTGAAAAAGCTTCCGCATTAGAGCTAGTCCAAATTTGAGGATTATTTTGAGAAAAAATGCGACATGAAATTTTATATGGACATTGTGGGTTTTGCAGCCCTTCTGCTACATCAATACCTCATAAATTACCCTTGGATATTCCTAAGTTCAATGGAAACCCTAGGGAATACTCATTGATGCATGTCATGACTTATAATTTGTGATGTTCATTTAACTCCCTAAATGATGACTCCATTTGACTACGTCTTTTCCAGCGTACGCTGACTGGTCCTACTGCAAAATGGTACATTGAGTTACCAAGAGATTCTTTTGATAATTTCACTGCCCTAGCTACTCTGTTTTTGACCCACTTCCAGTTATCCATATGATATGAATCTGGAATAGAACTCTTGACTAATTTTAAACAAACTAATGCTACTCACATTTCTGATCATATTCATGATGGCGTTATCATCGTAGAATGGTTAAAACCTTTGTTCTTGATCAGCTCCTTGCTGAGTGGTTCATTAAGTCCCTGTTACCATCTATAACTAAGGATGTGTCTAAGGGTGGCGTCGTCACTGAAGATCAGGTCATTTCTCATGCCTAATATTTCGACATGATTTACACTCAATCTAGTACACCCTATGAGAAAATTCCTAACGCACCACGATCTAATTTTTACTGTTCGCCCTCCATCTAAGGAATCTCATGCCAAAGACAATATGAGTTGTATTGCAAGAACACATCACTCTACTGAATCTGATCCTACGGCTTCTTCTGAAATCCATGTCGTGTCATTCGACAAAGGAAAACGTGATAAGCAACCCAGAAGTAAGAAAAAGGGGAAATCAAAGAAAAAGAAAACTTCTACCCCGTAGGAACAATCATCTGATCAACCAACTGGAAATCAAAATCCTCATTACCCTTGCATAATCTGTAATCAGGAACACTTTGTTCACGAGTTTCCTCACCGCATAAAAGTCTCAAAATTGGTTAATACCTTGCATGCATCCGCAGTGTTGACAGATCCATTTCTGAATCCAGACACAAATTTGGTTTCTACGGATCTAGCTTCTAGTTCCGAAGTACTTATGTTGTATATCACGAAGCCATCGATTAATGTTTTGGTGTCAACTCATAATAAATATTACGATAGTCATGCTACTGATCAACGTACTACCTCGACCACGAATCCATCTACGGAATCGATACCGCCAAGTGCTATTCCTGAATTGTAAATAAAGCCACCAAAGGGAGTCGTTCATAAATCGACATTTAATTATCGAGCCCGAGCTGCTCAAAATTATAATATAGTTGAAGATTTGGCTCAATCCCCTTCAGCTATGTCAGTGCTTGAGGTGCTTCAAAATTGTCCCTCCCAGAAGCAGACTTTGTTGTCAACAATTGGTGGAATTGATCCAACAAATTCCAATCTCGTAGTCTTTAATCATACGGGCTATGTGCCACAATTACAAGCAAAATTGGCATTCTCCATCCAAGTAAATGTTCTCAATCACCTTGTTCATCGTACTATTATTGATGAGGGAGCATCTACGTTCATTATGTCTCTAAACTGTTGTAAGTCACTTGGCTCGCCACACCTATCTCAATCGCCTACGACATTGAAAGCTTTCGACAGACGTAAATATAACCTTCTGGTATTATCAATAACCTGCATGTTGAACTAGGGGGAAAAGCAGTGAATCTTGAAGTTGATTTCATTGACAGACCCCTTGATTACAACATTTTACTCGAAAGACCATGGGTATATGCTATGACTGCGATCGTTTCTACATATTTTAGAATGATTGCCTTTCCACATAAAGGTGTCATCACATTCATCAATCAGCTATCTTTCTTTGCCTCCAGTTCCCATGTAACTGGAAGCGTTTCGTTATTTCACACACCCCAACTCACACTTCAGAACATGAGTGTGGGACTCTTAAAGGATTCCACCCTCATGGGAACCTTTACATTACCGCTGCCTGCGATGTTGGCAGAAATTGCAAACATAGAGACTTGCTACATGATATCTTCCACTCCATCTGGCTTAAGGAATATTATGGGTGATTCTAAAGTTGTTACATTGGATGAATTTATGTCACCCAACCCAATTGAGCAAGCATAGCAATCAATATATATGGCTTGGGCGGCGAATCCAAAATCATCGTCACTGGTCATTTGGGTTGACCATTCATTAGATTTTGGTACTCCATATGATCCTTTTTCATCCACATTATTGACAGATGAGAATATTGTGAAATCCATGATGCCAGAAGGAGAACCATGGGAAGATCATCATCATCGCTCCCATCTTCAGGATTACGAAGAAGATAATCTTATTGAACTAAACACTGTTACTGATGAAATAGGTAACCACACTGTTACCTACTTTTTTTTGGTAGCATAAAAAGCACCCGATTTTGAAAAGTGGTGATGCAGAATCACTCCTTTTTTTTGTGCACATTTTTGACACTTTGATATTTTTATTTATGAAGTATGAATATTTGTTTTAAAATGTTAGTGATTTTCATGATAATTTTGAAACGTATTGATGCAGCATCAACTTTTTTTTTTTAGAGTGGTCATTTTCATGCTAATTTTGAATCGTATTGATGCAACATCAACCTGTTTTTTAGAGTGGTGATTTTCATGTTGGTAATAAAACACAAAATTTAGATAATATATATATATATAAAACCAATAAAAATGTTAAAAAAAAAACAAAATTAACTTGTAAAAATAAAAAATTTAAACAAAATAAATAAATAAAAAACAAAAATATTCGAAAATTATATCAAAAGAAATGACAAAATTTGAAAAAAAAACACATAATTTAAAGAAAAAAAACAAAAAATAACCAAAAAAAAATATCAAAAACATTTTTTTCTTAAGTTATTAAAAAAAACCATATAATTAAAAAAAAAAATTTAAAATAGAAAATTTAAAAAAAAAAAAATTAAATTACAAAATTAAAGTATAGATAAAAAAATAAAATACAAAAAAAAAAAAAAAAAATTAAAAATTTAAATTATATATATATTAATATTTAAAAAAAAAAAAAAATTAAAAAAAAAAACAAAATTTAAAATTGAAAAATAAAATTAAAATAAAATAAAAACTATCATTAACAAACAAAAAAAAATGAAAAAAACCACGTGCAAATAATTAAAAAACAAATATCTATAAATTTACTGTTTTTTTTTAAATGAAACAATTTATAAATTTTAAAAATGAAAAACTAAATAAACTAAAAGATTAAAAAAAAAAAAAAAAATTAATTAAATTTAATGAATAAATTTTAAATTTTAAAAAATAATTAATCTAAAATATTAAATTTAAAAAAAAAAAAACAAAAAAAAAAACAAAAACAAATTAAAACAAATTAAATTCAAAATAAAAAATTTGAATTAAAAAAATAATAATTTTAAATTTTTTGAATTTAAAAAAATTTAAAAAAACATCAAATTAAAAAAATATATATTAAAGATTTTAAAAAATTAAAAGAAAAAAAGAATTTTTTGATCGTGGTGGCGCCGCTAATCGGCCTCCCGCACAGGTGACGGCGGAGGCCGACCGCTTGGCGGGCGGGGACGCTGCATGCAGCCCCCCGCCCGCCCAGCAACCGGCCTCCGCCGCCACCTCGGCGGGAGGCTGATTCCCGGAATCGGCCTCCCGCCACGGGAGGGCGATCATGCAGCTCCCCGCCCGCCCAGCAACCGGCCTCCACCGCCACCTGGGCGGGAGGCCGATGGTGGCGGTGGAGGCCGATTGGCGGTGCCACCATGATCAAAAAATTCTTTTTATTTTTTTTATTTTTTTTTTTTTACTTTGATTTTTTTTTTTTTTAAATTCAAAAAAAAGAAAATTATTTTTTTTAATTTAATTTTTATATTTGAAATTTAATTTGTTTTAATTTTTTTGTATTTTTTTTAAGATTATTCATTTTTTTTGTTTTAATTTTTTTTTTCTAAATTTTATCAATAATTTTTATTAAATTTAGTGTTTTTTTTTTTAATTTAATTGATTTTTTTTTTTAATTATTAAATTTTATGTTTAGTTTTTTCATTTATTTTTTTAAAAGTTAATAAATTTTGTATTTTTTTTTAATTTGTTTAAATTTAATATATATATTTTTTAATTTTTATTATTATTTTTTTAATTACATAAAATTTTTATTTTTTTTTATTTCAATTAAAATTGTGCATTTAAAATTAGATGATTTTTTTTTTTTTTTTAACTTAATATTTTCAAAATAATTTGTTATTTATTTTATTTTTTATTTAATATATTTTTTTCAATTTTTCAATTTTAATTGATTTTTAAAGTTTTTTAACTTTTTATTTTAACAATGTTTTTTTTTTCTTTATATTTAAAATTTATTTTTTATTTCAAAATTTATTTGTTTATTCATTTATTTATTAAAATTTAATATTTTTTTTTTAATTTAATTTGTTTTTTTAATATATATTTTTTAAATTTAATATTTTTATTGTATTTTATTTTTCATTTTTCATTTCTTAACTTTTAATTTAAATAATGTTTTTTTTTTAAATTTTTTTTAAAGTTTTAAATTTATTAAAATTTATATTTCTTTAAATTTAATTTTTTATTTTAAATTTAAATTTAATTTTTTTTTTAATTTAATAAACATTTTCTTTTTCTTTTTTAAATTTAATTTCTATATTTAATTTTTTATCATTTCTTTCTTTTTTTTAACTTTTTTTTTTTTTTAATATTTTCATTTTGTTTTTATTTTTATTTTTTTATTTCTATATATTTTGAAATTTTATTCTTTGAATTTATTTTTATTTTTTTTTAATTTTTAATTTTTTCTTAAATTTTAGGTTTTTTTTAATGTTTGAATTAAAATTGTTATTTTGTTATTTTTTAATTTTTTTATTCCTATATATTTTTAAATTTTAAGCTTTAAAATGTTTTTATTTTTTAAATTTATTTTTTTCTTAAATTTTAGGTTTTTGTAATGTTTGAATTTTAAAAATTAAAAAATGTTATTTCTATTTTTAAAAATGTTAAAAATATGACAATTTTTTTTTGTTATTCCAACATCAACTGGTTTTGTTTTGAGGGTGTTTTTTCAATTCTTTTTTCAAGAAACAATTTTGTTTTTAGCATAATTTTATAAAATGTTGAAATTTGACCTTCAAAAAAAACGAAGTGCGTTCTGGAATACACTTTTTTTTTGTTTTTGGGTGTTTTTTCATGTTTTTTGAGTCTTTTTGGGCTAGAGTTCCCGTTTTGAGGTCAGGTTACCTATTTCATCGGTAACAGTGTTACTATATCACCCATCGATCAAAACATTCTTTTCAAATTCTTTTCCCATTAATGCAATCGAATCCGAGCAAAAATTATCAAATATTGAAGAAACCATTTCTATCGATATTTTGACCAAACCCGACGTTGTAGAAAACATTCATGTTGGCATGTCTTGTTCTCCATCAAAACTCGAAACATATCGCTCTCTCTTTGATGAATTTCATGATGTATTTGCTTGGTCTTATGAGGAAATTCTAGGCATAGATACTAGTATTGTTGAACACACCATTAATATGTACCCTGATGTAAGGCCGGTACGTCAATGCCTTCGTCTTGTTCATCCAAAGAAGGCTACTGCCATTAAAGCAGAACTTGAAAAACTTTTGCATGCTGGTTTCATTTACCCTGTTCCGCTAACTGAGTGGGTTTCCAACATTGTTCATGTTATGGAAAAACAAGGGACCATAAGAGTGTGCATCGATTACCGGGATGTCAATCTTGCTTGTCCAAAAGACAACTATCCTACTCCCTTTATCTGACATAATATTGACGATTGTGCTAGATGTGAAATATTTTCGTTCATGGATATATTTTTTAGGCTACAATCAAATCAACATCCGCCCAGAGGACCAATATAAGACAACATTCATTTGTCCCTAGGGCACATTCACTTATCAGAAACTCCCGTTTGGTTTAAAGAACATTGAGGAAAATTTTCAGAGAGAAATGGATTATGCTTTAAATGACATCAAGCACATTGTTCAACCTTATCTAGACGATTTACCCGTGCATTCACGAAACTGGACTAATCACCCGATGCATTTTAGAGCTATCTTTCTACGCTATCGACACTAAAAAATATGCCTCAATCCACATAAATGTGCGTTTTGTGTTGGTTCTGGTCGTTTGCTAGGATTCATCTTCTCAAAAGAAGGAATTCGAATCGACCCACTAAAGGTGCAGGCCATTCTTGATTTTCCTGTGCCATCAAATTTGCTTCAATTACAGAAATTTTAGGGAAAGGCTAAATTCCTAAGGAGGTTCATATCCAACTACGCCGAAATGGCTAAAGGATTTACTCAGCTCTTGAAAAAGGGGATTCCCTTCCATCGGGATAAGGTTGTGCAAGATTCTTTTGATGTTGTTAAGGATACACTTGTCTGGGCGTCATTAATGTATCCCCCCAATTATCATAGTGATTATTTCTTATATATTACCGCGGATGATACGACCATTGCTATGGTATTGGTCCAAGTAGAAAATGGGATAGAACATATGATCTATTATTTGAGTCGTAATCTCAATGATACGGAAGTGAAGTATTCGTACATAGAAAATATTGCCTTGGCGGCTGTTCAAGCTTTCCAAAGTTTTTTCCACTATATCCTGTTCTGGAAGACCATTGTCATTTTAGATTGCAACCCCATGACTTACATCTTATCATGTTAATTTCTAGGGGGCAAGTATTCAAAATGGATTGTAAATTTGCAGGAGTTTCATTTGGAATTCATCAAATCCAAGTCAAATAAGTCTTTAGCTTTGGTTGAGCTTCTTTGTGACCTTCCCTCTGATAGTAATGCTACTACATCGGAACCATCTATTCCTAATGATTCTATGTTTCTGATCGGATCATCTGATCCTTGGTATGGGGATTTTATCATTTATCTCCAGGCCCAGAATTTTTGGCCTGATTCCTCTCGCTCTGACCAGCGACGTATTCAATACCAAGCCAAATATTATATGATCTTTGGCGATACATTTTATTGTCATGGTGTTGATACAATTTTAAGAAGGTGCCTCACTCATGAGGAGGCCAAAAATGTTTTAAATGATTGTCATGCTTGGGCTTGTGGTGGGCACTTCTCTGGATACACTACCATGCAGAAGATACTTTGCGCCAGTTACTTTTGGCCTACCATATTTCGCGATTGCATCCTTGCAGTCAGAAGTTGTCATGTGTGCCAGATATTTGGTCATAAAATCTGCAAACCGCCAGCGCTAATGCATCGTATTGTCTCTGTGGGACCATTTTCAAAATGGGGCATTGACTTCATGACCTGTAACCCTCATTTGTCTGGGGGTCATGATTATATTATTGTCGTAGTATACTACTTTACCAAGTGGGCCAAAGCGATGCATACATTTAATAACACGGGACAAACATCTGCATTATTTTTCTTTAATCATGTCATTTCATGGTTTGGGGTTCCATAAGCTATAGTCACAGATCATGGTTCGAATTTTCGTAATATTATGATGAATGAGTTGACTGACAAATTAGGACTGTCCCATGATAGTTCTATTCCTTATTATCCACAATCAAATGGACAAGTTGAGGCTATTAACAATATTCTTAAACGAATGATTTAACGAATGATAGGAGTTTATAAAAAAAGAAATTTCATTTAATCCTGTACTCGGCTTTGTGGGCATACCGAACCTTAGTGAGAAATGCAACCAGATTTACCCCCTTTCAATTGGTGTATGGTCTGGAAGCTATATTTCCAATCCAATGTGAAATACTGTTGTTAAAACTTACAATCAACTTGGGCGGAAACGTGAAGCTGGGTTACACTTTTGTGAGAATCGGGGGCCGAAATTTTTTTTCGGCAATAGTTTGGTCGAACATTTTATAAAGTTCGGCCAAACTCGTGATTCCGTTTAGATTGACAGCACATTGACGGCGCGGGAAAACAAAATTTTTGCTGGAGATGGGCAAACCAGCGACAAAATTTCGGCCGAACTTTTACTTTTAAAATAGTTTGGCCGAACTAGTTTCTGTAAATAAATCGCCCGCGAAGTTGATTTGTTTGCCGGTTTCATTATTCGCGCGTTTTCCTCCTGTCACTGTCACTGTTGTTGCTGCTCTTTTCGCGCGTTTTCCGCCCGTCCATGCTGTTTCTCCTCCTGTCCGCGTTGTTGCTCCTTTCGTCAGTGTTGTTGCTCCTTTCGTCGGATATGCAAAACTCTAGTTTGTATTTTTTAATGAGTGTTTGATTGCTAATATCTTATTATAACTTTTTTATGTCGTGCAATCTTGTCTTGGTCGTTAGAGTTAGATATTAGAAAACATAAGTGAAATGGGAGGATGATGATGAATGGTTGCAGAACTTTAATTAAATTTTTTCCACTAGTATTTGAGTGCTAATACACTATTAAGTTGTGCAATATTTTCTTGGAATTAAACCTTTTAGTATTTTTCTCCAACTTTATTTTTGTCAAAATTATTCATAATCTTACAACCACTGCTAGAACCCGCAAGAATCACCTTAAGAACATTAAACCTTATAGTCTTGGACAAGGGCCTGCATTTTCCAATGATAACATCATCCCCTTCCTTGACACAGAAATAGGGTGAAATATGGTCTAGTATGTTTGAATGTCTCTTTTCATACCTCTGATATTTCTTGACAAAATGGAGATTATCCCTATGGACAATAATTTTCCATGTCAGTTTAGCACTGTAACATGTTCCAGCTAATATACGACCTCTTATTGAAACAGTACCAGTGAATGGGCACTTCTTGTCGATGTAGGTCCCTTGAATAGCTTACTTGGGTGTCTTGAAGCCAAGACCAACATTCTTCCAAAACCAGTTGCCACCTTTTCTAGGTCGTCTCCACTTTTGGTTGCTTTAGAAAAGCTCTGTCTGTTCTGCCATGGCTACAGGAAATTGAGACTGCCACCGCTGCCGCTCCTGCTTCTACCAAAGAAAGAAGATTTTCGTGAACTTCCATATGTCTTTCCTAATGTTTATCTGCTGATGTATAACATATTTTGCTATATCTCTATCATTTCTGCTTTTTCTACAGGGATGTATGGTTTTCTGATCATGATGGGATGTGGTTAAAACCCCCCGTAATATGTTTCCCACTGTATTCTTTGCCTCTCTTTCTTAGATAGTACAGTATACTGCTGGATGATATGTCTCATTTTTCTCGTTGTATAGCTGAGAATATGTCTATATGCATATGAACTGATTAATATACACCAACGTTTTTTTCTTCCTGAAAAAAAGGTTTCCAGGTCTGGGTTTCTGACTGAATCTATATGGACATTTCTGTCTAGTTAAATACCCTTCTGTTTGAAAGATTGATTTATCTTTTAAGATTTTTCATTTGTGTGTTGTATGCATCAAAGATTTCTATTCCCAGTTTTTCTGTGCACATCAATTCAACTGCACAAAAAATTATCTAATTTAATATTATTGTCTGCTAAGTTAGTTTATGTTTTAAAAATGTGTTGTGTTGTATGTAGCAAAATATTCTATTACAGGTTTTGTTCTACATATGCATTCAGGTGTTTTGAGATATCCTTGTGTGTTAGGTTATTTATGTTTTTAAATTTTGCAATGATATGCTGTAAGATTTTTATTACAGTTTTTGGTTTGCATGTTCATTTTGGTTGCAGAAATATTCTCTCCATCATAATATCATTGTGTTTGATATCTTGATTTATGTTTTAATTTTTTCACTCACATGTTTTATCATTTTGTAGCAAAGTATTTTTATGCCTGCTATATTAGGCTCTCTCTTTTCATTGACCTGTGTGTATGGTATGGTTTCATTTAGACCATTTTCAACCACAATAGTGTTCTCTGTCATTACTGCAGAAATAAAAAGCACATGTTAGACATTATCATATTCACATAGGCAAAAAAGGGTTTTCCTTAATTTTACATATTAAAATGTCTTTGAAAAGTTATTTCTATTTAAAATAAAAAGGTGAAAGATTAGTTTCAGAAATTACTAGAACGAATAGATGGTAAGGCCCACAACAACAACTGCAAAAGCAATGCAATATAACCAATCAACCTACATCAACAAAACATATGGTCTTGAATGAGCTTTTGGACTCTTTAGATATAAATGTACACCGTGGCAATGTATCTTATATAAAACTTTAATCCATGTGCTTAACCTTAACATTGACACAAATGGAATACAATTTTACTCATTGCTTTATGATAGAAAAATATTCGGATGAGTATTACCCACATATCTGAAGTCAAAGGGGATAGATTAAAAAGGGATGCTCTGGTCATCTATAAAAGATAAATTAAAAAAGCATGACATGACATATTAGTAATACAAATTAGATATGCATACCAATTATGTTCATATAACACAACAAATAGATGATTCAATACAAATGTCACATAGAAGTCATATTTATCTCATGGGCCTTAAACTTAAATTATATATTTAGCATTACATTAAGCTATAGGAGATAAATCAAAGAAGCATTTGAATGTAAATTAAACATGTGTAATAATTATGTCCTTTAGTTCAATAAATAGATAATAATTTGAAAATGCCATATCTAAGCTATATTTCATCTAAGTAGCTTTCAATTTAAACTTATATCTATTGTTAAATTATATAAAAGAATAACAGTAATCCAAACTTCAAAATAATATTTAGAGTTAGTATAAAATGTGACATATAATTTTCCTGCGTGGAAAAACGTAGTTACCGAGAGTTCAAAACTCATGCATTTGAATACAAAGTGGGTATACGAATGAGCAAGTAGATTTTTTCTAGGAATGAGGAAGTGAAGGTTGATAGAGAGCCACACAAAATTGCAAATTCATACCTTAACAAAATTTTTAGATCCTTTTAAATAAAACGTGTCATATAATCAACTTTCATCGAAATATATGATAAACTCAACACAATTTTATGAAAAATAGTATACCATTTTTTACATTTCACATAATACAAATAGATAAATATTACTTAAATATTGTTATAAAGATTTAACTACCCATCGAGAGATGGCCAAGTGATTGAGACAGGGCATCATTACAATAAAAAACCAAGTACAAATTGTAGTAATCCTAGAATCATGCTTTACATAAGGTAAAATTGGGGTTCATGACTTACTATAGATAAAAAAACATTTACCAGGTTACTAAAAAATATATGATAAAAATTGACAAACTACATAAGCTTAAGCTTAAGGGGATTTAATCCTTCTTGCCTTCCATATAGATAATGAAAATGATTGTTCCAAGTCTCATGTTACTTCTCATGTTACTTTATAAACCTTGACTGGAAAGAAAAATAGGAGGGAAGAAATGTAAGAAATATAAAACATAATGAAACACAACGTAAGAAATAGAGAACATAATGAAACATACACATACATATCTCTAGGCAATCAACACAATTATTTTCCTAGGAAATCCTTATGGGAGCCAAGCAACCCTAAAAAGTAATGATGCTCTAGACTCGTTTTTCCCTAGGAAATCCTAATGGGAGAAAAACAACACTAAAATGTAAACATGCTCTACTCTCTCTTTTCTGGTATGGAAAATATGTAAGTACAAAGAAAGAGGTAATCTCTCTAGAGTTAGCTAAGACTTTTAGCGTGTAAGGTTGCTATAAAACTTAACTTCATACATTTTTCTCTCTAACTTCACACTCCTAGTTGTATTTTCAACTATGGAACAAAATACAATAACACAAAATGGAACTCTTATTCCTCCTAGTGGCCAAGTATTTAACATAGCATGATAGCCAACTAGGTGTAAGATTTGACTCCGTCAACCATTAATGAGGTTTGTGATTTTAGACCTTTTAGAGTCTTGTTAAAATTCCACATGTAGCTAGCTTGCTATGCATGAGTAATGGGGCTAAAATGACATTCTCTCATACCATGGTGGTCAACATGATAGGTCAACTTACTAAAGGCATAAATTTTGAATGAACTAAATTTTATGTTGTTCTTGCAGCATTGGATATGTATTTAAGTGTAGAATAATGGTCAAGATTTTGGCACAAGGGATAATCATTTGACCCCCAGAAATCTCATTTAATACCTCAAAATGACTCCAAAAGGTTTTAGACCCCAATTCTCCACCCACCATTAAAATGACCCTACAAGTTGATTCTTTCATTTTTTTCACTCTATAAGCATCAAAATATATGACAAATAATATAATTATCCAATCTAGATCATTATTTAATAATTTGTTAAAATTATGAGTAATATATACATCATGGAATTTAAATAAATAGCGTTAATTCATTGAACACCCTTGTAAATTCCTTGTTGATACTTTGAATGTAATACGTTTTGAAAAATAATTTGTTTATGGATTCTATTTTCCACATTCTCTCAACCATATCAAAAACCTTCTTATAATATTTGAAACCATCTATATACAACTTTTCATTTGTTTCGATAGGAATTAACATATTGAAATATTAATTGTATTTATGTCTTGTGTGCTAAGGAAGGGAGGTCGTGAACCTTAGGAGAAGAGATAGTATTTGTTAAGTTAGGAGGGATAATTTTTATGAGATAGAATTAATTTAAAATGCTTCTTAAGATTATGTAACTTTCGAACCATAATTACAAATTTATTTATTTTTTTACTTATCATTTAGTTGCTAAAAGTTGAAGAATTTATGTTGGTAAATAATTAATTAGGTCTATTTAAATCATTTACCACTTTTGGGTTTTTTGTTTTTGTGGTTTCATTCATAATTTCACTTTTTTGCAAATTGTCAATTTCAATTTTTCACACCACATGTGCACAATCAAAGGACCTAAGGTCTTTCCCCTACCAAAGTATGTTCTTTTAAAACATGTTTTCTTGGTGATATGGGTGATTTAGAAATGATTGGGGGAGCGAAATTCCTCATTTAATACACAATATGTTTGGTTCATGCCACTAAGCCAAGAATTTTAAATTCAAATGAATTTTAATATAACCAACTAAATCCTGCAAAAAAAGAATAAAACAATTTATGTTAGGGTTGTGGATTCAGGCATTGAAACAACACACCATGATATTTCAAATTTAAAAATAATGTTTTGAGTCCTAGGTAGCTCAGAATCCTATTTGTTTTCAAAATAAGGATGCACTCCCATTTGATTCTCATGATTAGGTTGTAATCATGAGGCTCTCGCTCAAGAGTGGACCTTCCCAAAATCTTGTGACGTCTTGTCACAAACAAAACCATCAAACTGCAAACACATCATGCAAGAAACATAGCTCACTGATATATCATTTTTCTCCTTCAAAGAAAAAAAAATTCAAATCATGTGAATATCTCCATGTACTCTTACATATTGGTGTACAAAACCATCAACCAAACACAAGTCGACAAAACATGCCTCTTCAAACAACTGACTCTCAAGTCAAATAATAGAGCTCATGTACAAATTTCCATATTTGTTGCATTTAAGTGTGTCAACATAACTCTAATTTCAACATCTTGCTTCATGCAACATGCACCATACTTTGAATTTGCAAAGAAATTAATGAAACATCAAAATACATGCAAGGCCTTAATTGGATAAGAAATCTAACCATCCGTTACCAAACCATTTCAATGGCGCTTCTTTTAGCTGCACTTCATCATCATGTGAATCATCCCGACCCTCATCGATTATGGAATCCTCTTTTCCATTCTTGTCATTATCTCTTTCCACCTTCTTCAAATGTTGTGGATGACTTGTTGGATACAAATTCCAACACTTGTCTACAAGGTGACCTTTCTTATGGAAATGAGTAATAAACAATTGCATCTTATTTTCAACATCATTTTCCTTGTCCAATGGGCCTTTGACTTTTTGCCTCATTTATTTAGAAAGTTTCATGTGCATGGATATCTTCTTCCAACATCTATAAAAATTATGATTATTCAAACCACAAAAGGAACATGCAAAATTTTCCAAATCTTATGTGAATATTTACCATGTTTATCATAATCAAAAGCAATTTGATTAAAGGAAGATTTATACCTTGAACATTCACCTTTGTTGCCTTCTTGAGGAGGTGAATTTGATGAGGTAGTGGCTCTCCTCAGAATACTAGCAATGAATTCAATGACTTTAGAGCTTTCAACATCCTCTTCTTTTACATTCTCATTAGCTGCATGATTATTAACATCTTCTTGCAAAGTGGGTGTCAAAATTTTCCATTCATCATGAACAAAAACTTCACAAGCTTGAGGTAATGAACACGAAATGAAATTCCTTCTTGGAACAGCTTCATGTGCCTCCTTGGATTTGGAGCATTCTCCATCATGTTTTCCATAACCAAGACCCAAATAATTAGGCCTTTCCTCAACAAAATTTGGCTCAACTATGCCTTGTACATGTTTGCCTTTAACCCTTTACTTTCATAGCCCATTTTCATCAAAAATTTGGACCTTATTCCTCTAGTGTGTCTCTCAAAAGCACGTACACATTAATTTTGAGAGGAAATTGAAGACACAAACCAATAGCTAATTCTTCTAACTAACCTTGACTAAAATGAGCTAAATTGTACTTTGATACCAACTTGATTTGAATATGGACAAACTAGTTTTGTTGGGCTATCTCCCTCATTAGTTAAATAAAAATGTGTTTAGGATCGTCTAAAGTTAGCCAATTGGGAAGGGGTTTATGTGTCAAGCTTTAAGTGTATTTTATGAGAAATTTATGAGTTAATTAGCTTTTAAAAACTCATGTGTACAACAAATAAAATGCAAAATTTTTATTTTGGAAATTTTTTTCCCTCAATCCAGATTCCGATCATTGGACATGTAAGAGGAAGAAAGACGGAATTCACTTTTCAAATTCTAGACCTTGTCTAAACCAAAATAAACTAGAGGTTCGGTTTTCAAATACATTCACTTATTTGGAAAAGTTCTAGCTACCAAAATTCCATATGCCAATCTACCTCCCAAGAAATCCATTTATTACACCACTGGTTAGTTTTTTGTCTTCCTATATTCTTTATCAACCTCTTCTAGTGATTCTTGAAATGTGGATGCTTAAATCCTTCCTAAAAATTTGAGCTCTAAAACGAGAAGACATACAAGGTCATTTTAATTCATTCCTCTATCCAATTATAAAAACCAAGTGAATATTTCTACATATTGATTTCTGTCCCATAAACTGTACAATATAGGTCAATTTTTTCTTTTAACTTATTTAAATATTGTTCTAGCGCACAATTGTTCAATGGTCTGATGAAATTTCATTGATAAAGGCATGATTATGCCAATCCATGTTGCATATTTCCATTAACAATGTTTACTTACATGTAAAACAATGTTGTCTTTGCTTTTATGTTATTTTGAGTTTGCTTTTAGTGTTGAAATTGGAATATATGATATTAATTTATGACTTGCAATTATAGTTGCTGAGATACTATTCTTTTTCTCTACTATATTGTTATTTCTAGTCCTTTGGGTGCTTTCTTCATTTTTTTTTTTTTTTACTAATTGAAGGGATTCGTAATTCTATATTTTACCATATTGCTTGTTGGTTCCATGTAGATTTAATTGACATATAATAGGTGGTTTCTGTTTTTGGGATGTCTATAAAGTTTTTGGCACATCATATTGAATTTCTATAATTTGTGTAGCTCCCTAACATTCAGATAGAACCTTCATTGAAAAATGTGAGGGGGGTTTCAAATTCACATTGGATAACACCCTCCTCTGGGATAAATTTTTTTAACAAACACAATAATAGAGAAACAATTAGTGACGTCACCAAAAGATGTAGCCTCTTCAAGGTATCATATCCTCTCATCAAGGTCTAGCATGGACCTTAATGTCATAGCCTTCTTTTGCCTAAAATGAATGCAAATTTCCTTGCAATTTGGCTTGCAACATTCATAATTCATGCTCATGGAACATGATTGTGTTGCAATTGTGATAACATCTGCTGTATGCAAAAGCTAATAAAAAATGATCGAAAATGACATTTTTTCTCTGTTTTTTTCAAGATTTAAGGAAAATTACACCAAGTAGCTTCCATCCTCATATGACCATCATTTCAAACTCATCTCAGGATATTGTCCAAGTAAGAGCCACTTAAGAAAGCAATATAGTATACATGACTCTCCAATTTCAATTAGCAGCAATGATAGTTATAAGTATGGTGCAAACATTGCTCCAGATCCTCAATGGGGCATGCTTGATGACAATAATTTGGGGAGTGAGAGAGGGAGATGGTAGGAGAAAAAATTCAAGGAATCCACGGGAAATTGAAAAATATATAACTAATAAGGTGGAAGACACTTTGTAACCTAAGAGAGAAACCTGTTAGGAAATGGGTGAAGTTGGTAATACACACCCAATTGGATAACCTCGAGGAGAAAACATTTCTCCCACTTTATTTGTTGGCATAACCTAGTAAGTGTTATTCACTAGCATGTATTTTGTAAAGGCCTTAACCTAGTTCCCATTCAACTCCATCCACCAGGTTGTAGAGGATTCCAAGCCTAATTTCATGAAAATTAAGTTGGGGATGATCACATTGACCTGCTTGATGACATGTCTATGAAGATTAACTACCTTGAACTATTTTTCTGTGTAGGGAAAGAGACACATTCCCATGTCTGAGCATGAAAACGTTCTTTGATATTGTTAATGCCTTTAGTGTTTACTTCTACAAGTTCTATAGGCAGAGTCTGTAAAGGGCCAGGTAGCCTCTGGATCTCATCTTTTATGAAAGGTGACATATCTAGTAAATGCCCTTACAGTCAATCTCTGGAATGGATCTAAATAGAAGTTCTTCATTTTAATATCCATAAAACACAACAAATTTAAGGTAAACTATGTACATGTGTCATTTCTCCCACAAACTAAAGTGTATAAGTGGTAAATTTTATACCAAGTGTGATCCCACCATGTAAAGCGCAATTTGGTGAACTTATCATTTTTATAATTTCTTTTTCAATTAAATTGAGTTTCACACATCAATTATTGCTTTGAAAGTTGTGTTCTACATAATTTGTGTACACTAAATTACAAATTGATTTTCTAAAATCTATTTTGTGTAAATTTCCACCAATAGATATATATATCATGGAGGATGAATGACGAAGATCAACCGAATCCCATATGGGGGTTCAGGGATCGGGGGATGTTCACGGTATTTAAATATAATCTTAAATCTCCATACATGTGTGTACATATGGAATTGATTTTTTATTAACTTTGTGAGTTAAATTAGTTGTTAATAAGTTTCATTTTTTAATTTTTAGGAGCTAAGAAGAGAAGGGTCTCTACTCCATCCATGGAGTGTGCCCATGGTTCACCCAGTCGTGGTATGGTTCACGCAATTTAATCAATGAATATGTATATGTATTTATATGTACACATGAATGTATTTTTCAATTGATTATAAATTTGTATTTGTTTATGAAGCTTCTCCCTCGTCTCGAGAGGTTGGTGGTGGTTCAAATCCACCTAGAGGGCCATCAATGAGTGGTAGCAGGTTGCGTGAAGGGGGTGATATTTATTCCCCCGAAGGCCAATCAACGACTGTTGGTTCTCAGCAGGGTCATTTTGGGTCTGGTTCTCAGCAGGGTCATTCTGGGTCTGGTTCTCAGCAGGGTCATGTTGGAGAAGATGCTAACCAACAACGTCAAGGTTGCCATCAATTTCAATATTTTTTCATTAAATTTGTACAACTTTTTTTACATGTGTTTTTTCTAATATACGAAATTATATATATATATTGATGCAGAGGCCGAAAATGTTCCAACTAGTGGTCAAAATAGACGTAGGGCAGCCCGCTACATTCAAGAAGAAGGTTTTCAACCCAGCACAACTTATCCGGCCAAGATTACTGATATACCATGGGAAACCAACATGGCGCAATGCACCTTACAAAGGTGTGAAAGACTTCATGCAAAATTGCAAAGAGATCTCGTGGCTTTGTCTCTACCTGCTGAGAGTCGACAAAGCCTTGAAATAGTTACACATTCATTAGGCGTAATTGTAAATGTGTATAGAAATCTTGGGCCAACAACTGATACATTTTTAGAAATGATGAGAAAGAGAAAAGAAACAGTGATGGGTCTCGATAAATGGGAGGAAGTAAAACAAAAAGTTACAAAAGAAGTGGCCAAGTCAATGTTTAATTACAAGGAAGGGCCAAAAAGAAAAATGTTGAAGGTGCAGTATTTCAAGCACCTAGACATAGCTCGTTATTTGTATGATAGGCACCTTGCGGCCTATGGAAGGCTTCCATGGAATGATGAGGTTCCTGTTTATTTTGCACAAATGTTTTATGCAGAATTTTTTTTGGGTATGAAACCCAATTACAATGATCTTCCTTCAGAATTTTTTGGCCCGGGGAAAGGTCGATTATATGACCGTAAGGGCGCTAAGCGAGATGTGGAGTTGCCTCGCCCTGAGCCGCCATTGGTGAGTCGACCGTTTCGAGTCGAAACTCTACGATCAGAGATGGATGCGACTTCTCAAATAAGTCGAGAAGCAAGAGATGTTATGATCGACAATGTTCATAGCGGATTGAGTGGAGTCGATCTTTGTTTAAATCGACAAAGAGCACGTGAAAATGCACGTGCCAATTTTGTTTATTGTACAGATGAGGAGATTGACAACATGAGTGTTGAAGATCTCCGAACATATGCAAAAAATTGTCGCAATGGTTTGCAAGACCTAATTTTTCATGAGGAAGAGGGCACCGAAACGGTATGTGTTAGTGACCTTAGGGTTTGAAATTATTTTAACATACATATACATGTGTACAATTTGTAATAAATACATGTGTATGTACATGTATACATTTATTTGTATGTACATTAATCTAACAAAAATGTATGATTATATGTTAAAACACCATTTGCAGTTCTCACACATGATGCGTGACGAAAATTTTAATATCACGTTCGGGACCTCTGGTTCAAACAATGCAGATGGGTCTGACCATCAAGATATGTTGGCAAATGTTAGTGTTTTTTAAGTGACTTTAAAATAAATAATTGTTGCCACACATGTACATGTATGTATATATATAATTTGATAAAATGTTTTAACAGGTACTGATTCTGTCTGATGTTTTTGGGATGGCGGTACCTTCTTCTTCCTTGGAAGATGTACCTTCTACTTCCTTGGGAGATTAGCCACAAGTATGGACAATTTTTCACAAGTTTAAAATTTATGTTTAAAAGTTATATATATATATATATATATATATATATATATATATATATATATATATATATATATATATATATATTCTACCTCAAAAAGTTCCATTAAAAATTGAGATATATATATATAGAGAGAGAGAGAGAGATCTATATTTTGAGTTATTTAAAAAAATTTGAATTTAGGTTCCTATAGAAGATTTCTTTTAATCCGGGGACTCTAGCGACGGAGATAGGAACATCCACAGCATTTGAACAAGTTGTCTTTAGTTCCTTTTTTTAATATTATTGAAAATAAGTTTATATATGTACACGTGCATTTTCATTTGAAAGTTTTTAATATATATATATATATATATATAACTGTACATGTATATTGTACAGTTTACTGCTGCAGATGTTCCTATGGGAGAACTTGTTCATCAAATGGAGAGGGAACCTTATGAGGTATTGCATGATTTTTTTGTTATATTTTGTTTTTTACATGAAGTTCTAGATATATATATTCTCATTCATTTTTAAAACATCAAATTTTAATGTTCAAGTACATGTGCATTGTATATGTAGGTTTCCCATGATGCTTCACGTGATAGGGCGCAGATTGAGACCCTGATAGGAAAGACGCTAGATCCGTCTCTATTTGATGGACATGATTTATAGATTTGATTTCAAGATTTAGATGGTCTTAAAATTTGTTAAACTTGATACAGTTTGATACTTGTGAGATCTACAATTTTTGGACATATTTTATTACATTGTTAATATAATTTGTTTTATTTAATTTTTGGATGGTTTTAGTACTTTTGACATGTGAATGTGAAGTAATGTTGTCATCTATAAATTAATGTTGTCATCTGAACTACATTTGGCATGTTATGTAATGACATGTGTTATAATTTGTTTTGTTTTTAAAATTTAAGTTTTGGATGCTTGGAGTACATTTGGCATGTGAAGTAATGTTGTGATCCATATTTTTTTGTTAAATTAAAAGTTAAAAGTTTTGGATGGTTTCAATCTACATTTGGCATGTGATATTTAATGTTAAATGTTTTTGTTGGATAGTTGAATTATAATTGGTATGGCATGTGAAGTTTTTAAAACTCAAGTTTTGGATGGTTTCAATCTACATTTTGCATGTGATATTTAATGAACTTTAAATGTTTAATATTTTAATGTTGCACGATATATAATCAAAAGGTTTTTAAAACTTAAAGTTTTGGATGGTTTCAATCTACATTTGGCACATGTGGTATATAATGTTAAATGTTTCTATTGGATCTTGTTGAACTATAATTGGCATGGCATGTGAAGTAACGATATATATAATCAAAAAGTTTTTTAAACTCAAGTTTTGAATGGTTTCAATCTACATTTCGCATGTGATGTTTAATGTTTTAATGTTGCACGATATATTATCAAAAGTTTTTAAAATTTTAAAGTTTTGGATGGTTTCAATCTACATTTGGAACATGTGGTATATAATGTTAAATGTTTCTATTGGATAGTTGTTCACTATAATTGGCATGGCATGTCAAGTAATGTTGCACAAATCCCTTTTGGATGGTTGAAGTACATTTGGAATTTTAAGATTTCTTTTGATCTCTACATGTAGTCTTGTTTGAATGAAAAAAATTCTAATAGGAAGAACATAGCTTTTCAATGCAACTAACCATGTATCAATTGAACTCTAATTGAAAAAAGAGTTTAAAGAAGTAGATATATGTACAAATTATCCCTTTAATTTTGATTGGAAATATAATTCTAGTACATATATATGTTTTTTGAATTTGGGTCAATGTCATTAATGCACTCAAATAGGTAGCCTTGTCGATTTATTTACATTGTGGAAACTTTTTACCAGAAAATCCAACTAGTTTTTCATCAATGCACATAGAAAAACTACTTGGAACAATTAATTGCATTCTAGAACATATCTATCCAATACAAGTAACATTTTTCATCAATGCACATTGAACATATCTGACCATTGGACAAACAAATTTTGTACTAGATTTTCAATTAGGAATAGAGATGTGGGTCAAATCCCACCAAAAGTCGGAGAAGTGCTCTGAGTCTCTTGTCTGAAAGGAATTTTTGTACAAAACTATACTGAAAATTATTTATTTACATTGTGTCCATACTTTTTACCAGAAAATTCAACTAGTTTTTCATCAATGCACATAGAAAAACTAGTTCCAGTTAATTGCATTCTAGAACATATATATTGAGTACGTAAATAATTTTTCATCAATGCACATAGTAAAACTAGAAAAATTAATTTCATTCTAGAACATATATATATATATATATATATATATATCCAATACATATAACATTTTTCATCAATGCACATGTATAGAAAAGCTACTTTCAGTTGATACTAGAGCACGTGCTTGTACCAAAACAATTTGTACATGTGCAAACACTTGCACAAATAACATAAGCAACTCAATTTTTAGTTGAGTACTAGAAGTTCTAAAACATATTTAATCCAAAGAGAATAAATTGTTGGACAATTCACTCAAAAAAATTCTAATGGAATTCCATCTTCAATAATCCGTTCATGATCGGATTTTGACATTTTCCATCTCTTAATTTTCGATTTTTTCTTTGATTGAACTTCTATCAACTTTATGCGTGCTGCACACACCAAGTGACTATATTGACAACTTATGGAATCAAGTTCATAGTCTTCAAAGTAAACAAAGTCTCCACTTTGATGAGTTTGTCTGAAAAAATAACCTTTCAGTATAATACAGCCTCTGTCATATTGAAATCCGTGATCATTATAGTTTTGTAATAATTTCATTTTTCATTCAGTGCAATGCATCAAATAATAATTCACATTTTCATCGTTGTCAATAGGTGCAATTACAACAAAAACATCTCCTGCACAATAAAATAAACTTAACAAAATTATACATATTTAAATTTATTTCTAAATCTTTAAATCATTAGAAAGTAATTCAAATGTTACCTTCGCTAACAAGACCAGAAACTCGATCACCATCGGATGATATTGTAGTTTCCTCTGATTGCATTTCTTCAAACATTGCAACAAACATTTTTCCCTTTGTATTTAGCTCTGTATGTTTCCAATCGTTCACATACATTTTGTTTTCACAAACGTCATTAGATTTTGTGTTGTCTATGCAAACATCACAAAAACAAGAATATTTTATTTTATCCAATGTAAACACATTTATGGACGACTTTGTTTGAATTGAATGCAATTTTTAAGCCCCTTTTATTGTTTCAACGTCACTTCCAATTGATCTATCTACATCTTCGATCCCAATATGCCAGAAAACCTTTATATGGAAAATTAAAAGAAGAATTTGTAAATATCAATATCTAAATACAATCAAAGATAATCATTGCACGATAAATGTACAATGTTTAAAATTAGATTTCCAATATAAATTAAATTGAATGTACCTTCACACTTCCCTTGATGGCATATTTAAATTTATTTCTAGATCTTTAAATCATTAGAAAGTAATTCAAATGTTACCTTCTCTAACAAGATCAGAAACTTGATCACCATCGGATGATATTGTAGATTCCTCTTATTGCATTTCTTCAAACATTGCAACAGACATTTTGCCCTTTGTATTTAGCTCTGTATGTTTCCAATCATTCACATACATTTTGTTTTCACAAACGTCATTGGATTTTGTGTTGTCTATGCAAACATCACAAAAACAAGAATATTTTCTTTTATCTAATGCAAACACATTTCTGGACAACTTTGTTTGAATTGAATGCAATTTTCGAGTCCCTTTTATTGTTTCAACGTCACTTCCAATTGATCTATCTACGTCTTCGATTCCAATATGCCAGAAAAACCTTTATATGGAAAATTAGAAGATGAATTTGTAAATATGATATCAAAATACAATCAAAGATAATCATTTCATGATAAATGTACAATGTTTAAAATTATATTTCCAATATAAATTAAATTGAATGTACCTTCGCACTTCCCTTGATGGGTTAGTCTCATGGCTTAGAGCAGCGATGCACCATTGAACAACTTCTTTAGCGTTCACAAGTCGGCTTGCAGAGTGGTTCATTTGATATCTTTGAAGTGCTCATTTTATGCATGCTCCTGCATCGTCATGTTCTCCTTTTCCATGGCCAGTCTCAAAGAAATTCCAACAATGTTTAATGCAGGTTTTCTTATGAAGACAACACAACCAAAAGAATGATCGTGCAGATTTGAATTGACCTGCGCATCCGTCTGACCATATCCAATGTTCATTGAATTTTATTCCACGATTTTTCAATGAATCATAAATTTTTCCAAAACAATGTTGTACAAAACATGTATCATGTGTACGATTGTCACTAATATAAAAGTGATATTCTTTAATGATATGTCGATTTTCACTCGTGCTTTCTATATGATCTACATTTTGTTCAGCATGTCTATATAGAATATGGACGAGCATGGAGACTTGGTCAGAATGATAGTATTCACTCTGAATTTCTTTTTGTGGAACAAATGTGTAGTTTTCTGCAAAATCAATCACTGACAAAATGGTCCCTGGTGGAAAAAATTCACGATATTTTTTGAATTGCAAGTCTTGCCATCGAGCTCTATGGGAATGCTTGGTGTATTTGTAAATTTTTGCCTCAAACTTTCTCAAAAAGTCTATCACAAAAATTTCTTCTTCTCGTAATTCAATTCTTTTAACACTATTTGCACCTTGAATCGATGTATGGATATATTCATATCTCTTCCATTTCACTTTCATGTTGGACAATGATTGATCATTTATATCAATACGATATTTGTTTTGAAATTTAGTCAAATTTCCACAATCATCGCATTTTTTACCACCAACACATTTCTTTTTGTAAAATAGTTTATCGCTTTCTCTTTCACATAGAATTTGAGATATGAATTCACGGATAGTGGAAGGAGGAGGTGAATCCTTCCATAATGTTCTACCGAAATCAAGGAATGTTTCATAATATAACTCAAATTCCACATGATAACGGCAACAACAAGTGTCGCGTACGGTGATAGGTTTTACATACCATGGTTTTTGTTGAACAAAAGCACTGAGTGAAACTTGAATTTGACGATTCTCTTCTTTGAACTTGTTGAATAACTCTATCTAAGTGGTTTCCAAGAGATGTTTTTCATGTTCTTCGTATTGATTTCGTGCTATTCTTCTTCGCATCACATGTCTTGCAGTTGGTGAAACACGCGAATTATTCTTCCAATATTCATATATTATTTTTTTAACATTTTCTCCAAGTATATCTTTGTATGGTTTCCTACAAATAGCTCTCCAACAAGCGAGTTCATCATTTACATCTATTTGCAGTCGAAATTTTTGATGTTTGTGCAGAGTTTTTCGTGAGGTTCCCAGTGCTCGTGCCATAGATGTTATCAAACGATTCTCTTGAGTACTTGGTGAAACCATTGCCATCTGTATTCCTCTACGTACATTTGAAACATCTTTATCTCTAGATCTCTTAATTGAATTTATAGCACTACTCATATTTTTTATCACCTCTTCCTTCATTTTTTTTTATCTTTGGTTGATTTTCGAATACCCAATAGTGTCGTCGCTTCTTTTAATTTCTTTGATGATAGGAGACCTTTCAACATTTGAGCTTGAACTGTCACTCGCTCATTTAAGAAATAATCTTTAAAAATGCAGTTGACACGATATCGTATAACATGGTTAGGTTTTTTATCTCCATATGTGTGAGTGTCAACATTTTCTAACATCTCATTATCGATAGTGATTTCATCTGTACATATTCGAAAAAATAGTACATATTCAATAAATCACTAAATTAATAACTATGTCGATAAATATTAGGAAAATTTTAAATATATCAATAGATCATAATATTTACATTTACATACCTGCTTCAATTTCTTCTTGAGGTTGATTTTCTTCTTCAATATTTTGAGTAATATCTTTGTCTTTTTACATTAAAAAAAATATTTTTCAAACTAGTTAATCAAATAAAAATTAAGCCTCACATTTTACATTGGGAAAATTTAAAAAATATATCAATAGATCATAATATTTACATTTACATACCTGCTTCAATTTCTGCTTGAGGTTGATTTTCTTCTTCAATATTTTGAGGAATATCTCTGTCTGTTTACATTAAACAAAATATTTTTCAAACTAGTTCATCAAATAAAAATTAAGCTTCACATTTTACATTAGGGAAATTTTAAATATATCAATAGATCATAATATTTACATTTACATACCTGCTTCAATTTCTGCTTGAGGTTGATTTTCCTCTTCAATATTTGAGAGGGCTTCTAACTTTCTTTTGCGAGATTGTCTTGTCTCTTCTCTACGTGTCTCAGGGTCTCTTTTTCGATCATATTTTCTCACACAAGTTCTTCGATTTCCCATGATAATAGGGTATGAAGTTCAAAAAATTTCCTTCAAAAAATTGGACAATAACTCAATTACAAAAAATATCACAAAAGATTTAATTTAAAAAAATTCAGTGTAAATTTTTTGCAAAAAATACATATTCCAATTCAAAACATTTACTTTAAAAAAATTGAGAGAAAAATGTCTTATAAAAATGAAACGAAGCTCAAAAGATTTACTTCAACTCAAAACACGTACATACCTCCAAGAAATGTCTTTTGAATGTACGTCCAAGAAATTTTTTACAATTTTTGCCAAAATCACGCCGCTTCTAAGAAATGTCCTCCAAAAAAATTCTTTAAACCCAAAATTGTAAAATCAACCAAGAAATGCTCTTAAATCCAAACTTTGAAGAAACTTTTTTGAACCCAAACCAAGATCTTTGTAAAATGAGAAGAAGTGTGCGAAATGTGTGAAAATTGTGAATCATTTCGCGCCAATTTATATTGACGTGAAATGTGTTTTAGTAGGGTCCTCCGCAAAACTCTCCGGCCGACGGAGAGTTACACAATAGTTCGGCCGAACTTTTGATCAAAAGTTTGGCCGAATTATTAAGACGTTAGATTTAGCGGGTCTTAAGTGGAAAACATAGTTCGGCCGAACTTTATTAAAAGTTCGGCCGAACTAACGCGTCATCAATTACGCAAAAACCAGGTTCTGAATATGGTTCTGCAACTTTGGACTGATTAAACTCCATGAAAGGTTGTTAATTAACTGTCGAAACCAAGACAAGAATTTTCAGAAATGAATCTACTTTCAGGAAATATAACTTTTATGGAATTTCATAAACGTTTAATAATTTTAATTATTTTTCTAATAAAATGGGTGCAAACAATTTCTGAGGGTCATTGTGATTCAGTGAAATCAAAATTTTGTATCTCCCAAAATACATTGTAAAAAAATTTGAAAAAATTATGGGGCATTACATTGGTCCGTCGTCTCTAATGGGTAGCTTTTAGATTTTTAGTTTATAACTTATATGTTAAGAAATTTCTTACGACGCGAAACATATCCAAAATACGCAGTTTTTCGTATTGGACCAGTTCAAAAAATTCTAGTAATTATGATATGCATCCATTGGCTTTGTAAATATGACGAAAACAAAGTAGACTCTGTTTAGATTGTTGTAACACATTTTGTTTTTTCAAAAACACAAATTTTCAATGAATACAACATTGCGTCATAACATGACTTCTTATGAATCCTTTGATTGTTAAGAAACACACACTCAAAGAAATGCTAAGTTGACATATCAAATATGCATAAAAAAATTTCAAAAAATAATTAATAGAAATCTAACAAAATTTCTCAAAACTTTTGTTTTTATCGCAAAATGAAATTCTACACAAAAAAATTGTTATAGTTTGCAGAAAGTTGAAGAACCGAAAAATGAAATTTTTTTTCTCAAAAAAGGGCAACAAGTGTTGTTGTACTGTGTACTGTAGGGAATAAGAGATATATTTGTAATTTAAATAAATTATAATAAATATATATCTATATATATATATATAAGTTGGAGTAATATCTTATGGTTGATTCCAATTGATCTCCTCATTATATGAAGGTCTATCATAAAGATTTAAAAGGACTTCAAGGAGTGTCCTGAAAGAATGATATATATTGTAGATAATAATGAAATATATATATATATATATATATATATATATATATATATATATTCAAGGGGAATTATAGGGATTAGTGAATAGGAACACTAGAAGACACAAGAGTAATTTATTTCAAATGAGTTAACAAATCTATAGTAACTAAATATAGGATAATAATTTAGTCATTTACTAGCAAGGAAACATGGACTGTGTAACTTTCCTTAAAAATAATTAATATGCTATTTTTTTATTAGAGTATGATTGTGGCCATTTCTATGTTGGGGGGGAATATATACAACATACCCCTTAACAATATTAGTACTCTAGTTGGCTACAAAGAGTAATATCTTGAGTAAGAAAAGAGTAATATCTTAAGTAATGAACTCTAGAAGATGTGTATAATTTGAAATCAAAATAAGCTCAGTATAGGTGAAATCATCGAGCAATAGCTAAGAGACATATCAAAGTAATAATTATTACATATATAATAATAGAAAATCAATAGAAAATACATAAGAAATTTCTCAATCATATACTATCATTTATCAAAGGTATGAAGTTACTAAGGATTTGATTGTATTAATCCAAAAGTACTGGGTGATAAAAAAATTTGGTTATAAATACAATTAACTTACATGAGAGACCGATGACTATATAAAAATTATGAAACTAAATACAACAACCAGAATACATAAATCAAAATAAAATCATATAAGTTTAACCATGACTCTTGGTGAGTGGAAATTGGAAATGAGCCACAAACAATGGAAATTAAACAATATGTTATAATCCTAGTTGCAATTTCGTGCATCTAAGAAAGTTAAGAAAATATATCTTCGTATAGTTTATTATAGTTCCTTCACACCTCATATAAAAAATATAACATCCTAACGTTAAATGTGAGAATATTTAATAATGCATAACACAAAATAAGCATAAGAAAAATTTACATGTTACTACTATGCATAAAGCGAAATTAATTTAGTAGATATGGAAAAACACCAGTAATATTTGTAAATTTTCTTAAGGAAAGTTATTCCATACATAATATACAGAGTGAAATTATATTAAAACATAAAAATTTGCATAAAAAGGTAAAGTACAAGTCTGAGTGGAAACATCCTACTTGAAAGAAATAAAACAAACTAAGGTCCCGAATATATTTTAAGTTATCATAAAAACTGAACATGCAAAGTTGATGCCAGTTTGGGCAAGTGTGGACCAATGCCATTAATTAAAATTGTAATTAAATAGAGTTATAGCTAACATTAGTGAAGGGTATGTCTAGTGCACAGGTCCAACATATGGGTCAAGCTTGGTATCACCCTTATATTCGAAACAATATGAATAGGAGCCATGTAAAGAAACTTCAAGTTACTAAAAGGGTTAAAAAATAAGAAATGATTGCTCTAAGTGTGAAAAATTATAGTAAAAATAATATTATTATTCAAAGAAATTCTATCAAGTATGACATAGTTAATGTAAAATGGGTGTCAAGAAGAATAGAGTAACCTCTACAATGAAATTCAGCAAAAAAATGTTACACATTTTAATAAATATAAACCTTAGACTTATTTCCCAACTACTAAATTGCACACCAAATGGATTCTCCGAAAAACCCATAAGGGTTTGGTTTTGAAATTATGTAAATTTAATGGAGAAATCTCATACTGAGAACTTGTACTGTAAGACAAAAAGGGAGAATGGCATTAAGAGTTTACTTGTATAATTTGTAGAAATTATATAAATTATGTGTTATATATCCAAGGTTCTCCTGATCACACACTATTTTACTTCATGCACAATACAGAATCTATTCCACTATTGATCATCACATGCAGAAATTAAATCAATTGCAATGCACACATGAAACCATAAAAATTCACAAACATTAACACAATTGTTTAACGAGAAAGCTTGGAGCTAAAAAAACCAACCGTCTGTATATAATATATGTCATAGATATCATGTAACAATCCTCATACAAAGCTGATCATGTCAAGCTCTCAGTACAATACAATCGCTACACACTAATCAGGCTAGATCTTGCAAATCCATGCACCGATCTCTGCCACCTGCTAGCCTGCGTCTACTGCACAATCCCTTCTGAAGAATGGCTCTGAATGAACTCTAATCCACCAATATTTCAATGCGCAATCCTTGTTGACATCTCCACTGAATGTCGGATGCAATCAATGCATCACTATAGTCACAACTAATAGGCACACTTGCTCTTTTACCTACCTCTCCACTAGTCTCCACTGAAACTGTCCATGCACTATATTTAACTGATGTGTTCTTCATTTTATTAATGAGTTATTATTTAGTGTATTAATTAACTAATTAATTCACACCACTCCCACTAGTGTATCAATCAGTTAGACTAGATACAACTAGCTCAACTGAGTCTAACTGAGTTAAACTAAATATAACTCCATCAACTACTTCTATAACTCCACCAAACTCTATCACATGAGTTCTAACTGAAGTCCTCCTGCATTGGCTGCAGTAAACCCTCAGGAATAGCGTAATTCCTTCTGTCAGTTGTTGTGCCACATCTATGTATTTAACTGAAGTGCTCCAAGAGAATAAGATAATGTTTAGAGTCGAATTATTATTAAGAGCTAATAATATTCGACATATCTATTTTTAGACTGGAAATATGGAAATAGATTCCACCCAATATGTCTAAAAATAGAAGCCCATCTATTTTTAAAACTTAACTAACCATCCCCAAATAGCATCCTACAACTCATAGAATATGATCGACATGTCTAAAAATAGACATAGTCTAAAAATAGAATTGCGCCAAAAATAGCCCACGGGCCCACTTAGTGAAGGCGACTCTTTTCACTAAGCTCATCATATTTTTGAATCTCAATACTCCCTCTCAAGAAGATAGGGATTATCTACCACCCCGATCCTGTCTCTATGGTATTCGAATTTTCTCCTGGTGAGCGCCTTCATCAGAATTTCTGCATCTTGATCCTCCGTGGGAATGTAAGAAAGTAATATGATCTTTTCATGCACACAATATATGATATGATGGTACCAGATGTCAATATGTTTAGATCTATCATGAAATACTGGATTAACTGAGAGTTTAATGCAACTATGATTATCGCAATATATCACAGTAGGATCTAAGTGTGAACCAAACAACCTGACCAGGACCTTCCTCATCCATATAGCCTCGCATGCAGCCAAACTTGCTGACATGTACTCAGCCTCTGCTGAACTGAGTGCCATGTATCTTTGTTTCTTGATGTACCAATAAACTGTTGTAGACCCGATATTGAATATCCCTCCAGATGTGATCTTTCTGTCCATTGCGCTCCCTTCCCAATCTACATCCGTGAAGCCATGCAGCTTCAACTCATCTGACTGTCTGTACCATAATCCATATCCCAATGTGCCCCTGAGATATCTCAGGACATACTTTCCTACCTTTCAAAATATTTTGGTAGGCTTAACCATAGCTTGTGAAAGCTGGTTAACAGCGTAGCATATGTCCGGTCATGTATTGACTAGATACATGAGCGAACCAAGAAACTGTCGATAAACAGTGGCATCCACTACCTTTGCCAATGTAGCATCCTCTTTCCTCCAACCACCAGGAAGAGGAGTGTCGATAGGCTTGCAGCCTTGCATGTTGAACTTCTCCAGTATCTCCCGAGCATACTTTCTTTGAGACACAAACATCGCATCCTTCCGTAGCCAAATTTCCAATCCCAGGAAATAATGAAGGAGGCCCAAGTCCTTCATCTCAAACTACTTTGCAAGATTTTCCTTTCATGAGTATATAAATATTTCATCACCCGTTAGTATCAAATCATCTACATAAAGTACAATGATCAACAACTTACCCTCCACCACAATCTGGTATAGGTTCAGATCCGCCTCACTCTTGGCGAAACCAAGTCTGGTGAAATAACTATCTATCCGTGTGTACCAAGCACCAAGAACTTGTTTCAGGCCATACATCGCTCTTTTGAGCCTGCACACATGTGACTCATTGTTGAAGATTTCGAATCCTTCAAGCTGCTCTATGTACACCTCCTCCTCAATGACTCCATTGAGGAATGAGGTCGTCACATCCATCTAATGAATGTGCCAACCCATCTACGCTGAGAGAGAAAGGATGGTCCATATGGAAGAATACCTTGCGACAGGTGCAAAGGTTTCTTCATAGTCAATCCCCTCGATCTGTGAGAAGCCCCGGGGAAAAAATCTTGCCTTGTACTTCTCGATGCTCCCGTCAGCAGCTTGCTTCACTTTGTAGATCCATCTCGAACCTACCACTGATTTCCCTTCTAGCCTTGGGACAATCTCGCATGCACTATCCAAATAACTGACCATACCACCATAGCATCTACCCATGTGGATCCTCCACAAATGCTTCGAAATAAGATGTTTCACAATGATCCACTTTCTTACCGCAGCCATGTATCCAGTAAATCGGTCAGGTGACTGTCTCTGTCTGCGCTGTGATGTAGGAGCTCCTACATTCTACGCTGCATCAAGATTCAGTCGCTCAGCTTCTGTAGTGCGCTTCCGCCCTCTGATGTTTGGTGCTGCATGAGTGGTTTCTTCCACTCCATGAACCTCCTCTTGTGGCTGATCCACATCCTGAGGCTCATCTTTAGGAACTAGTAGCTCCTCATCTGCATGCAAGTGTAGCTCCCTCTCAAGCGACAACTTCATGGTTTTCTCCTCATGAAATTTGATATCTCGTCGCACAACAGTCTTCTAACTGTCTGGAAAATACACACGATAATTGTGGGGTGTTTCTGTGTACCCCACAAATATCCCAAACTCTGCAGTCAGCTCCAACTTCTTCCTGGCATCCTTCGTCACATGAATGTAAACAGGTGAGCCAAAAATCTTCAAATGAGAAATATCAGGCTTCTTACCAGAAAACGCCTCTTCGGGTGTACTCATGCCAAGTACTCTATGAGGAAAACGGTTTTGCACATAAACCACAGTGTTGCATGCTTCATCCCACAAGTGTATGGGAAGGCCACAGTCATGCAACATCTTTGTCTGACACCCGATTGTTACACATTCTTTCTCGCGACCCCGTTACTTCACATCTGGATTACGAGCGCTCTTATCTCTCTTCGAATTCCTTCTGCACTACAAAATTCTTTGAATTCGCCAGAGATGTATTCACCACCATTATCGCTCCTAAGAGCTTTCACCTACTTCCCCGACTCTTTCTCATCCAGCATCTTGAACTCACAGAACTTTGAGTATGTCTCGCTCTTCCTCTGCATGAAGAAGATCTAGCACTTACGAGAAAATTCATCAACAAATATCACATAATACTTATGATTTGTTGTCGAAGATACTGAGAAAGGTCCACAAATGGTCTGTGTGAATTCTCTCAAGGATCGTCGTGGCGACACTATCCTTCTCATGAAAATTGGTCTTCACAAATTTTCCCACAGTACATCCCTTGCACTAATCTGACTGCGCAAGTGTACCCTTGGGAAGCCCAGTAGAAATCTACTGCAAAATTTTCAAAGTGCCATGGTGAATATGGCCCAGTCTCTTGTGCTACAGTTCGCCCTCATCCCGGCTCACCACTCCTTCTTCTTTGCCTGCCATAGCTGCGTATCCATCTACCTGCAATTGATAAAGGTTCTTAACTCAAACCCCTATCTTCTGGGTTTCACCAGTTTCTTTACTACTCAAGAAAGCCTTTCCCTCGCTAAAAAAAACATAATAATCGTTGTCTTCTAACATTGCCACAGAGATCAGATTCTTCTTCAATCTTGGAACATGCATGACATCCTTCAATATGAAAGGTTTACAAGACTCCCTCTCAAAGGAAATGGTCCTGATACCATTCACACTGTATCTACCATCATCACCCATCTCGATGTGCACTCCAATATCCTTCTCATCCAGATCACTGAACAAATATTTGTGTCTGGTCATATGGATAGACGAACCATTATCAAGAAACCACACTAATCCCATCAAATTTGAAACCAAGCATGTGATTAGCGAAAAATCTAGCTCAAATTGCGAGGCTAAGACCTCTCCAGCTACAGATCCAGCAGCCTGCTTATTTTTCTTTTTCGATGGACAATTAATGGTGTAATGTCCATGTTGGTGACAGTGAAAGCACTTCACCTTCGAAAAGTCCTGCTTCTTGCCTTTCGCACCAGATTGAGAAGGATTTTTATTTCCCTTCCCTTTCCTTCCTTTGGTAGCCAAAGCACAATTTTCTTCATCTTCATTCTTTGATGAAGATCCATCCCTGGTACCACACCTTATCTCCTCCTACACAACATCTGACCAAAGTCGCTCCCATCCTGGTAGTTTCTCCCTACCATTGACAGAGTCCTCGTAGCTATGCCAACTCTTAAGAAGCCCAAGGAGAGCCAAGCTCACCAAGTCCTCTTCATGTATAGTAACCCCCACACTTCCCAGCTCATCCCTACCCTGGAAAAACTTTGTGAGGTACTTGGGTATACTGTCACCTTTCTCCATTTTTATTTTTAAGGAAAACATGCAAAAAAACCAACTTCCTTTGGTCGTGTTAGCCACCTATAATATTTTGTGCTAAAAATGTATTTCATCTTGGAGCCTCCAAGGAACAATTTTATCACTAAAAATTGTTGGCTCTTCAAGTCTCTCTAAGGCCTCATGCCTCTGTCCAGATCCCTTATTGCTGTTTACATCCTAAAAGCCTCTGAAATCCTTCAAAAATCCCAAGTCGAATACTGTTGCAGAACCCCTTGGTCCCCTTCCTTTTCTTCCTCACTAACCTCATTTTCTATTCTCCATTTTCAATGAAAAACCCACAATTTCATGTTTCTCCCTTTCCATTTCATTAAAATCCCTTTTATAAGGTTAAAAACCCACTTTTTAACCTTATCGAAACCTTCATTTCCTTCAAGAAACCCTTCAAAAACCATGAAAATACATGTTTTTATGTATAGAACTTAAGCCCCTCGAGCTTAAGCCCTTAGCCCCTTTTCTTCCATACGCCCGCACCTTGGAACCAAGTTTTAACCCTTTGGCGCTTATCGCAAAGCACAGATCGCAGAATTTCCAAATTGTTATTTTTAAAACTGATGCATCGCAAATATTTGCGCTGCGATCCATCGCAGATCGCAGATCACAATTTTCACTTTTCCTCCAACAAGCATCGCAAATATTTGCACTGTGATCCATCGCAGATCGTAGATCACAATTTTTAGTTTTCCTCCAAAGAGCCGTCGCAAATATTTGCGATGCGATCCGTCACATTTTCTGCCCATGTCATAATCGCAATATCGCATTTTCTCTCCATCGCATAATCCGCCATCACGTTTTTCACTTTTGTGATTTGCGATCAGTCCCGCCGGGACCACCATACGATCCCCTCGCTGCTCATATAAAATGCGCCTTTTTCCTTTGTAAATTAAAAACCTGTCATTTCATTATTTTTATTAAAAACCTGCTCGTAAAATTGTGGAGCAATCTCAGCTGTTCATCCAATCCACAGATCAACGGTGTGGAGCACAGCTTACCATGTGGTCCCTGCCTCCCGTACATTGTTTGCCCAAAACCAACAGTCTTTTCCGCACTGCCTTCGGGCCAAAGGCTGTTTTCTCCCATCGGTCAGCGATTCCATACGCTGCGCACCGCGTGTCCTCCGTACCATTTTCTAAAACCACCATCCCCGCGCATTAAATTTCTCCCCCGCGCATTAACGATCGGACCAGGCCATGCAGCGAAATCCACCACAGCCATCCGATCTGGGCCCGATGATCCAACGGTCAGCGCTAACCAGAGTTGTGCGATGGGTAACAAAGGTGCGCGCACGCTAAACAGGCCATCGCCGCGCGGAAATCACATCTCCACCGTTGATTTGATCTGATCGACGGTCCAAAACTCATCCTCCAAATTCCCTCCATTTAACTTTCAATGCCCCCTGATTTCATCTTGACCATCCAAACTAAATCAGATCAACGATGCAGTTTCACTACGGGGGTATGCCCCCGAAATTTTTCCTCCGTACATCTGAACCCCCCTATAGTCATCGCCGACCATCGATCTCGGCGTGGATTGACGACTTTGATTTAATCCTCCTGCCCCCATGCTTTTTTGACCATTCTGAGATTAAATCCTAGCCATTGGATGATGCCATCCAACGGCCAACGCTCCTCCGCACAGTCCCCGATGCAGTAAACCAAATACGCAGGATTATATAACGTTTTTTCGTGTTTTTTTGTAGGTTTGAATGTATCTTCCATCATTTCCAAAGAAGATTCAGCGACTGAGGGTGACGACCCTCCCTTGTTCAATTCCTCCGAGGAAATCATCTACAGGGTTTAAAATCATGTTATATTGATGTTTTCACAGGCATTGATGCCTTACATACCCTGCGCAGCCCTGCACGACAGAAAAACCATGAAGATCAATGCAGAGAAAGAGTATCAGATGTTGAAGACCGAGAATGAACCAGAACAATAGATTAGTGGACAGATTTGTGGGGATTAAGGCTAAGACAATTATCAAACGCCTAATCCCCGATCTAAAAACACAATTTGAAGGAAAACCTAAAGTGTTTCATCAGGAAACCCTCCACCGCCACAAAAAGGAGGCGAATTGATTCCTCCCAGTGACTAAACGCCACCTGTTGCCTCAAACCTTTCAAACCAGGGCCGAAGTTATTGCAAAGGAAGATGTTTTGCCTCAACGCAACCGAGAAGTTACTTCTACAAGGAACTTAATGTGAGAAATATCTGCAGAGTTATTTCAACCTCACGCCAAACCTCAAAGGTCAACAAATTATTTCTAGCAGACCTGATAGTTAATGTAAAATAATTAATACAGAGAACCACCTGTAAACTTCTTCATTGAGCCCCTCAAAGGGCCAAGAAGTCTTGAATATGTATTAATTACTTTAGCAGATCTTTTATCAGATCTCACCTCCTCATTCTTCTATAAATACTTTTGTAGAAGATGAGAAATTGTTGGTTGTTGGTTGCTGTTTGATCACAAGTTGTAACATTGAAACTCTCTGAAATAAATATACAAGTCTGTTGAAGTTGAAAACAAATTGAAGTCTTGGATGTCTTGATGATGTTGTTGCATGCCCGTTCCTGAGAAGGCTCTATCATTGGATTCATGAGCTTGGTTGTTGGTGAATTATTCTAACTGTTTAATGTTTTCTCCTGTTTTCATTATGTTTCATAATCTCTTACTACAGTAGGCTGAAATTTTTAGGCTAAGAAATGACTCCTGGAAGCACCTTAGACCTGTTCACCCTTCACTGTTTTATGTTTTCTTTTGCTGAAGTATTTTAGAGGCTTTAAACCTTCTCTTTAGTCTTCATGCTCGTTTATTTCCTTGATAGCTCAAATAGTTGGTTTCAACATGTTATGGTTCTCCCTGCTTGTCTGCCATCACTTGAAAGTCGTTATTGAAATCTCCCTTCGAAGTACCATTGTCTTAAGTTAACCAAAGAGGTCGGTTTTGATCTTACCCTTTGCCCCTACTTAAACAGTTGTTTTGAAGGTCTTTATAGTTGCAAACACAGATGTTATTTAGGTGTTCCCTCTTCTATGAATGCAATTATCAGTGAATCTTTTATGTTTTTTAAATCCTTTAAAATAAGATCTTTGAGGAAATAGGGTGTTCCCCGAATCTTAGATTTCATTTTAGAAGTTGTCTTGAAATCATTATTTGCTTAAAGAATATTTGTAGAATTTATGGTTAGCCCTGTCTATCAAATATCTCTTTATTGATAAGTTATGTTTCTCAAGTTCCCTTTGTTGAGAATTAAATTTCTTTTTCCAAATCATTAATGTCCATCTCATTCCAAAACAAAGGATCCTGTGGCCAAGTTAGATTTTCCCTTTGATATCCCATATCTCTTGAAGAGTTTGTCATGATCTTATTTTGACTCCATTGCCCAATGAACCAGATATTTCCTCTTTCTGTCTATCTTTCCTAGACCTTTCATATTCTGCTGTATCAACTCAACCCAACCAAACAAACATATGCACTTAAATAACTAGTCTAAAATCCATAAATCAAAGCAAACAAGATAATCTCATAAACAAGATTGAGAGATCGAGAATGATATCAGATCTGAACTCAAAGATTAATTCCATACTGCCTTGCCTTTTGATTTGCCAAACTATCAAAACATGGAGGCCTAAAATAACAGCCACTAGACCTCTGAAAGCTTAATAATCCAAATACCTCTTTAGGACTTTAAATCCTTTATTTTCAAGATTATCCAAGATTATTAGCCACCTCATCGCCACCAAATACAATGGTGATCAATTATAGACCTCTTACCTAGAATTGAGGTTTGTAAACCTTTCTGAACTTTAGGCCCAAAGATAACATATAATTTTCCCAATAACTACTTTCTACTAAACAGAATTAATATATGAATTTAATCGAATTAGTGACAAACTAAGTAACTCTTAGGATTCTCATAGCTCATTAAACTTTGGTATGAAACCAAGCATTGCCATGAGAGCAACTCTATTTTTTTCAACACCTTAGCTAAGTGTAAAATCAGACTTAGAACACCTCCTTAACCTATAAAACCAAAATAACCTTGTAAAACCCTAAAACATTTCTCATGTTTGGCTTCCATAATAAACATGGTAGTGGACCACAAAACCTTTTACCTCCTTAGGAGTTAAGAACTTCCATCAAGTACTCCACACCCTTATGTGTACTCAACACCCCAATCGAAGAACCTTATCATTATAATATCTTCAAACTCCTATTAGAGAATCGTAGGATTAAGATTTGTGTAAACAAACATTAGTTAACCTCAAAGATTGTTTATACTAGTTAAACTTTCCTATTAGTTGGTCCAAAATTATATAATAGTGATTCTAAAAATATTCACACTAGAGCCCATCCTAGAATTCCCATCCACCAAATATAGTTGATAACCTGCAAAGTATCCTTTGGAAGTCTCCTAGGATTAAATTATCAACTGTTGGACCACCCTGAGCTAATTCAGCTCCCAGAATCTTTTCAAATTTTCACAATGAATTGTTGTGCTGACCTAAGAAACCTATGAGACTGGTCATTTGATGACATAATCCAGCTAGATCAATTCTGCCATCCCCAGATGTGTTAAACACCCCCGGGTAGTAGAGAAACAACACCTCCCTTTATTTACATTTCTTCACAAACTCAGGTACCTCATCCAAGGTCACCAGCCATCTGTCCATCCACTTACTCATCCTACATCCAACATTCAAACCACCACACTTTCAAATTCTCCACTTTCCTTTGTCAACTAATCTATAATCCAATTTCACCAGAGCATTGGTCATGAAAGATGGTATGCTCCTTTAGCCCCCATCGTAACTAATTATTCAATTCTCCACAAAAGATCATTATCAAAATTCAAAATTCCATTATATGATGCTAATAATGCTACAATCGCATCACAACATGTGGATAAGATGAATGACTATTTCCTTGACCGAAACAAACTGATGATGATTCGTTTAAACTTAGATTATTTTCTCGCAGCTTAGGGGGAGAAGTAAGAAAATGTTTAAATTGTTTAGCCTCCAGTATTAATACCTCTGCTTCTCCATCAAACATTCCCAAACAAATGGGAAGTGTGAAGAATCCTCTCCAAGTTCCGCCGATTACAATGAATCATATTGTTTGAGGAATCTCTGGGGAAAAAAAGGAAGCATATTAAATTGGATTAATACAGGTACATGCATCTTCCTGCAGAATTATAAACTCACAAGGCTCAACAAACAATTTTCCGAAGGATTTGACTCCGAGACATTCTATTCACTCCAGAAAGAGATTTGCAACTCTCAAAGATATGTGTTAAAGCCTTTGTGGAAGTCACATAGAAAAGAGAGCAAGAAGAAACTGGAAACTAAAAAGAGAGTATCTTTCAAGAGAGGAATCCTCCTCTTACTTTAAGTCAAAAAATGAGTGGAATGTTGGAAGAAATGATGAAAGAGATAGATAATAATTAAGAAAGAAATGAAGTAAATCAAAATCTAGACTGCATTTTAAAACAATCAACGGAAGAGAAAATCGAATTGGTAGAAGAGATAACAACCAAGATAAGCAAAAGGAAAGCATCTAACAAATTAGACCTCCTTCACCGCAACTATGTGGGTATCAATATGAGGAAGACAGGAGCCTGAAAGGGTTGGAAGAATCACATGCAAACTTGATTGACTGCATGTTGGGGATGATGTTTTCCTCAATGAGGGAAGAACAACAGTTTTCCCAATGATCAAAAATACAAACACCTATGAAGATTATAATGACTATAGATTGGTTTGAAACGCAATCATGGAGGTAATAAACGTATGATCTTAGGAGCAAGGAAGCATAGAGAATTCAAAAGATAAGAATACTCAGACCGTCGTCAAGAAAAACACAAAATCCAGCCCAAGAGGACACAGAAAAACCAACATTTCAAGAAACCAGACTTAAATAAAGACAAGTGAACTACCAAATGTTGAACAAAGCACTTAGCACTTCAGCTAGTGGTCCCGGTAAAACTATTCCTATCACTAGTTCAAGCAAGGTTCAGCAAATCAAAGCCATTTAAAAGAATCCAATTGAAAAACAGATGTAAATATCAAAAAGTCAATTATTTTCAGCCTTGAGGATAGATTTCCATAAAGATAAAAATTACCATCCCCCTAGCTGAACTAGTAACCCAAGAAGTGTACAAAAACCAAGTTTTGAAAGCTTTAAACTTAGGAAGTGATACTGATACCTTAAACTTGACGGATGACAAGCCCGAGTTGTTTTTTGGCCGAGAGGTTGAAGGAAAATATCAAGAAGGACCAGTCCCTCCCTTCTATGTTAGTTTGAACATACACGATAAAATTCTACACAACGCCATGTTAGATTCTGGAGCTTCACACAATCTAATGCCCAAAGTAGTAATGGAAAGTCTAGGCTTAGAAATTACTAAACCATACAAATATTTGTATTCTTTTGACTCAAGCAGAGTCAAATGTTTGGGTTTAATCAAAGATTTGTGTGTTAACTTAGCTCAAATCCCCACCAAGAATCTAGTAATGGATATAGTTGTAGCTGTCATTCCCCCTAAGTATGGCATGCTCTTATCAAGATCATGGGGAGCCAAACTTCAGGGAAGCCTTCAAATGGATATGTCTTATGCCACCATCCCTGTTTTTAACCAAAACAAAAGACTACACAGAGAATCCCACATGAAGTACATGGTGAGTAACATGGACAAACCAAACAACACTCCAATCTATTCTATTCAATCAAGTTTAGACTCCTTTATCTTGTGTAACGAAGATGAAATTACCCAACAAGGTAAAGAAAACATGGACCCAATCAATTCACAAGAACAATCCAATCTTACCTCGAATCAACTTCAAAATATTGACAATCAACAGCAACAAGAAAGTGAAAATGAGTCAAACATACTCTGGACAGTAAATTTCGATGGATCCTGCAATAAAACTAGTGCAGGGGCAGGTGTCTGGATTCAGAACACAAATCAGAATTTTTCATACAAATTAGATTTCCCATGCACTAACAACATCGCTGAGTACGAAGCCCTCCTCCTAGGTTTACAATTGCTCAAACAGTTAAAAGCCCAAAGGATATCTATCTTAGGAGATTCTGAACTTATCATTAAACAAATCAAAGGAGAATACTCAGCCAAGAATCCCAGGCTTAGGGAATATCGAAATGCTGCCCTGGACCTACTAAAAACTTTCGAAAAATATGAACTCATTTTCATTCCTAGAGCACTGAATCATCTAGCAAATGAACTTGCCTTCATGGCCAGCAATTGCCAAGTACCTGAAATAAATGAACAACTAAGTATAAAGGTGAAACACAGACCTACTGTGCCTGATAACGAAGATCAATGGCAGGTGTTTGAATCTGACAAACACATAGATGATTTCTTGAAATCAGAAATTGATTTCAGCATACCAACACCAGAAACTAGCCATGAAGAAAATTGTTTGTATATTGAACAAATCCCAGAGGCTGAAATGACGTATCCTGCTAATATAAATCATTGCGAAAATCCATTTGAAGCAGAGGTAGTGAACAATGAAGACCAAGAAGACTTGGAAGTCTTACAATGCAAAAATGATAAGATCCCAAGAGGTCTCACACCTTTAGAACACTTGTTTGATCTCAACGATGTAGCTAAAGAACCCAAAATGGAGCCTGTGGAAACAAATGTAGAAGAACATAACATAGGCAATCTAGCAGAACCCAGGATGATCAAGCTATCCAACACCCTCCCAACCCACATAAAATTGCAGTACATAGAGCTTTTCAAAGAGTTTAAAGATGTGTTTGCTTGGGAATACAAAGACTTGAAATCATATGATACCAGCATCATCCAGCATAAAATCCCCTTGAAGGAAAATCAAAAGCCTTTCAAGCAAAAACTAAGGAGAATAAATCCTCTTTTACTACCTTTGGTTAAGGCATAAATTGAGAAAATGTATAATGCTGGGATCATAGTACCCATTAGATTTTCAGAATGGGTATCAAACTTAGTTTCTGTTAGAAAGAAAACTGGGGAAATCAGGCTCTGTATTGACTTCAGAAATTTAAACAGAGCCTCTTTAAAGGACAACTACCCCTTGCCCAAAATGGACCATATACTTCAAAGAGTAGTTGGGTCAAGAAGAATATCCCTTTTAGATGGTTTCTCGGGTTACAATCAGGTGTTAGTGTTCCCAAGTGATCAAATCAAAACTGCTTTTACCACACCTTGGGGCACCTTTATGTATGTCAAAATGCCTTTCGGATTAATGAACGCAGGGGCCACCTTCCAAAGGGCCATGGACATAGTCTTCTCTGAAGATATTGGCTATTTTATAATTATTTACCTTGATGACATAACTGTTTTCTCAAAAACTAATGAAGATCATTTGATTCACCTAAGAAAGGTTTTTGAGAAGTGTAGGAAATTTGGCTTATCACTGAATCCCAAGAAGACCCTCTTTGGTCTCCAAGAAGGGAAAATTCTTGGTCATATAATTTCAGAAGAAGGAATCAAAATAGACCCTACAAGGATAGATGGCATATTGCAAATTAGCCATCCTAGAAGCCTCAAAGAATTGCAATCCTTCATTGGAAAGATAAATTTTTTGAGAAGGTTTATTCCCAACCTTGTTGAGCTATTAAAAAACATTACAAACATGCTTAAGAAAAACGTGGGTGTAAAATGGACTTTACCAGCTAAAAAATCATTTGAACTGGTCAAACAAGCTCTTACCCAAACACCAGTCCTGATTAGTCCTGATTTTACCAAAGACTTTTATATTTTTTCTTTTGCATCTGAACATACAATAGCTACAGTCTTGCTTCAGAAAAATGATTTAGGACAAGAACAGTCGATATCCTTCTTTAGTAAGGCCTTAAGAGACTCTCCTCTCAATTATAACATCATGGAGAAGCAAGCCTTAGCATTAGTGAAAGCTTTAAAAGACTTTAGGGTCTACATCTTACACTCTCACATAATTGCTTTTGTTCCACATACTGTTGTCAAGGATATTCTAAGTCAGGACCCTGATGGTAAAAGGGGGAAATGGATTGCAAATATTCTTGAATATGACTTGGAAAGTAGGCCCACCAAACTAGTAAAAGGGCAAGGATTAGCAAAACTCATGGCTGAGTCTAACTTCCAAGCATTAGACATGAATCTGGTAGATGTGTTGGAAGAAGTGGAAGAATCTGATGCTCCTTTCATTGAAGAAACATTCCTGAATTCTCCTTTGTATGCTGGCATTGTTTATGTGCTTTTATATTTAAATACCCCTCCTTCTTTGACTAAGACTAAAGCTAGATTCTTGAAACAAAAAGCTTTGAGTTTTTGCATATTAGATGGAGTATTATATTGGAAAAATGTTGTTGGAATTTTGCTTAAATGTTTGCTTGAAGATGATGCAGGAAAAATCATGCATGAATTGCACGATGGTGAATGTGGAGGACACCTCTACTGGAAGGCCACAGCAAACAAAATTCTCATATCAGGTTACTATTGGCCTACCCTTTTCCCAGACACTTAGAAGCTGGTCATGTCTTGCCATAAGTGTCAAATCTTTGATGGCAAGAGAAAGCTCCTTCCCTTACCCCTACATCCTATCAGAGTTGAGCCACCTTTTCAACAATGGGGGCTGGACTTCATTGGAGAAATTCATCCATCTTCCTCGGCTCAACATAAGTGGATCCTCACAGCTACTAACTTCTTCACCAAATGGATAGAGGCTATACCTACCAGGAATGCTAATGACTCTGTCATTATCAAGTTTCTTGAAACCCATATCCTATCTAGATTTGGTTGTCCCAGAAAAATCATAACACAAAATGCTGCTGCTTTCAAATCCAAAAAGATGGTTGATTTCTGTCACAAATACCATATAACCTTGGGCCATTCCACTTCTTACTATCCCCAAGGGAATGGATTAGCTGAATCCTCCAAAAAGAGTCTCATTAATATCATTAAAAATCTGTTGGAAGAAAATAGAAAATCATGGCACAGTAAGCTGGTTCATGCCTTATGGGCTGATCGACTAACCACAAAGAAATCAATAAATATGTCCCCCTATCAGTTAGTTTATGGCATGGATGCAATTTTTCCTACCTCATTAAGAGTTCCAGTCATGAAGCTCCTTCAAGAAGTACAGGTTGAAGAAAATGATATGCAGAGGAGGATCAACCAAACAATTCATTTGCAGCAGACCCGAGAAGAAGTTTATGAAAGAACACAGTTAGTCCAAGAAAATATGAAGAAGCAATTTGATAAAAGGACTAAGTCAAACAACTTCCAGATTGGAAGTGTTGTTCTTAAATGGGATTCAAGAAAAGAAGAGAAGGGGAAACATGGCAAGTCTGAGAACTTGTGGAAAGGGCCATATATTATTCATGCTGAGAGGGGTCATAATACATTTTTCTTAAAAAGAATGAATGGAGAAGACATATATGGAGGTCCCGTCAATGGCAGGATGCTCAAGCATTACTTCTGCCAAGAATCTTAAGTTTTAAAGTATTTTTGTTTTTATCATTGTAAATATCATAGTCTAACCATTGCATTCAAAGTTATGAAAAATCTAAAACACAAAAACAAAGAAAGGAAAAGAGGGCAGAATGTGAAAACAAGAAAGGCAAAGCCCCATGCCAAAAAAGAGAAACAAAACTGAAAGTGTGCAAGCTTAAATGCCACTCCTGATAACCACACTTCTAGTTAGTCAAACAGCCTAATCTTGACTAATTAGTTTTAAATTTTCTGCTGATAGGGTAGTGAATTTGGTTTGCCAAACTGTTTAATCTTGGCTTATCAGTAGATAGATTAGGATAGAAATTAAAGGTTCAAACAAATTCTAAATCTGAACCAAAGTCTCCAAAGAGAGATGACTCAAAATTGTTTCATTTTCTGAGTCATAAAAGAGAAAAACTGGTTCTAATTTGCCCAAAATCTGAATCAGTTATCAAAGAAGAGACAGCTCAAACAAAAGCAAAAACAGAGCTGTGAAGAAAAGAGAAGGCCATGATGAGAAACCTTCAGATCTTAAACCTTCCATTTTGATTTTAATTTTCTGCAAATAATAATCTATGTGCAGCTTGTTTTTATGCCATAGATCACAGCAAGTTAAAAAGCTTAATCTTGACTTGACTGTTTTTTGAATTTATGTTATAGAATTTAGAGAATGGAAGTCTGTTGGACAGCTTAATCCCAACATAAAGTAGATTAGGTAGAGAATCATATGGATCCAACTGTTTAATCTGGATCCATGAAGAAATAAGGAGTAGAGTTAGATTAGTTTTTATGCTTTCAAAAGAATAAAATTTTGTAAGACAGTTTGCCAATCCAAGTGCACTCTGATGAAGATAAAATGTTAGATCAGTAGGATTGGGTAGGTAGAAAGTTTGTTGATAAGAGTTCCATTATTTTCCAAAGATTGACTATTGGTTTCCAGAGCGAAGAAATATCTTTCAAAGCAGAAGAAACAGCCCAATGGATGAGGCAACTGATCAGCCTCCCAGAGAATACAAGTCTACTGTTCTTGATGCCTTCAAAAAAGACACCATCCCCAAGTGGAGCCACTGTTAGCCACCCATAAATTTCTGTCATATCAGATGGTGGCTAAATAATGTTGGATAGCCTCCAAGAAACAATTTCATGATTAAAATTGCTGATACTTGAAGACTTTTTGATAATGTCCTATCCTTGGCTAATATTCACTACTGTTTCCATTCAGAACTTAGAAATCCTGCTGATTTCTAAAGCCAAAGTATTGCTGCTAAAACCCTTTTTCTTTTCCTTCCCCTCAAGCTAACCTCCTCTTCTATAACTCCATTTCACTTTAAAACCCCTCAACTTCATGATTCTCCTTTTCCTTCATTTAAATTCATTTCCTAAAGGTCTAAGACTCACTCTTGACCTTGCCGGAACCCTCATTTCCCTTTAAAAACCATAGAAAATGCACATTTTCTATGCGCTGGACTTAAGCTCCCCAGGCTAAGCCCCTACCCCTTTTTTCCTCCATGCACCCAAGCGCCAGAACCCGGGGCTAAACCTATTGGGCGCTTTTTCATTTTTCTCTGCCCAAAACATAATAAACCTTTGAAAATCGAGTTTTTAATTATTTCCAAATTTTTCCGCCGTGAAAATGGTGGAGCGATATCGACCGTCGATCTGCTCTGCAGATCAGACAGCGCGGAATGCAACCTACCTTGTGGTCCCCACTTTCTGTGTGCTGTTTTCCAAAACCGGCAGTCTTTTCCGCACTGCCTTCGGGCCAAAGGCTGTTTTCTCCCGTTGGCCAGCGATTCCATACGCTGTGCGCCACGCGTCTCCCGTACCATTTTCCAAAACCGCTGTCCCCGCCGCATAAAGTTAGTCCCCCACGCGTTATCCATCGGACCATGACCGCCTAGCGGAATCGATGATAATCGTCCGATCTGGGCCCGCTGATTCAACGGTTGATGATCGCCCAAGATGCCCGACCTTTAGCCAAAGCGCCCGCTCGATAACCAAGCTGTCACGCGGTGGGAAATCAATCTCCCCCGTCGATCTCTGCAGATCAACGGTCCCCATTCAATTTCCCGATTCCATTCCCTGGTCAACTATTCTCCATTGCTGACTTTCCCGATCGCTCTCGACCATCGATCATAGCGCGATCGACGGCTTAGATTACCCCGCTCCTCCGCATGCTCTTTGATGCAGATCTACCCATATAAACGCAGGAATTCCTCATTTTGTTTTTTTTGTGCATGTTTAAGGTTTTTCCGATTTTAATGGAGAAATTTCATGGGGCAAGGATGACGATCCTCTGCCTTTCGATTTCATCGGAGAGATTATCCGCAGGGTGTAAATTATACTGTCAACGAGTTTCCATGAGCCTTCGCTGCCACGCGCCCCTGTAAAACCTGGAAACAGCAAAGAAGTCACAGAAAAAGAGTATCAGATTGCAGGAAATCAGAAAACTAACCAAAAGCCGAGGATTAATGGACAAATGAGTGGGGATTATGGCTAAGACAGTTATCAAAAGCCTAATCCCCAGCTCAAACACAGTTTAAAAGGAAAACCTAAAAGTGTTTATAAGACATAATGCCTCCATCGCCATATCTAAGGAAAATTTATTCCTCAACCACCACAGTGCCACCTGTGCCTCAAAGGATTCAATCAGGAGCTGGATTTATTGATCAGGATCACATTTTTGCCTCGACACAGCCAAAGAAGTCACTTCTGCCAGGGCCTTCAATGCAAAGATTATCTGCAGAGTTACTTCGGACTGCCTGTGCCTCAAAGGTCAACAAATACTCCTACCCAGCTTAAATCATAAGTGTAAATCAAGTAATACGGTGAACACCTCTTCTGTTTCTTCATTGAGTATCCCAAGGGCCAATGGGCCATTTAAATCCTGTATTAATTGTAATTGAGATCTTTTTCAAATCTCACCTCCTCATCTTTCTATATATACCACAGCAGAGATGAGTGAAGTGGTTGCTTGGTTGTTGGTTGTTGTTTGATCACAAGTTGTAACATTGAAACTCTCGGAAATAAATATACAAGTCTGTTGAAGTTGAAAAACAAATTGAAGTCTTGGATGTCTTGATGATGCTGTTGCATCCCTATTCCTGAGAAGGCTCTATCACTGGATTCATGAGCTTGGTTGTTGGTGAAGTATTCTAACTGTTTAATGTTTTCTCTTGTTTTCATTATGTTTCATAATCTCTTACTACAGTAGGCTGAAAGTTTTAGGCTAAGAAATGACTCCTGGAAGCACCTTAGACCTGTTCACCCTTCACTGTTTTATGTTTTCTACTGCTGAAGTATTTTAGAGGCTTTAAACCTTCTCTTTAGTCTTCATGCTCGTTTATTTCCTTAATAGCTCAAATAGTTGGTTTCAGCATGATTTATGGTTCTCCCTGCTTGTCTGCCATCACTTGAAAGCTGTTATTGAAGTCTCCCTTTGAAGTATCATTGTCTTAAGTTAATCAAAGAGGTCGGTTTTGATCTTACCCTTTGCCCCTGCTTGAACAGTTGTTTTGAAGGTCTTTATAGTTGCAAGCATAGATGTTATTTAGGTGTTCCCTCTTCTATGAATGCGGCTATCAGTGAATCTTTTATGTTTTCTAAGTCCTTTAAAATAAAATCTTTGAGGAAATAGGGAGTTCCCCGAATCTTAGATTTCATTTTAAAAGTTGTCTTGAAGTCATTATTTGCTTAAAGAATGTTTGTGGAATTTATGGTTAGCCTTGTCTATCAAATATCTCTTTATTGTTAAGTTATGTTTTCAAGTTCCCTTTGTTGAGAATTAAGCTTCTCTTTCCAAAACATTAATGTCCATCTCATTCCAAAACAAAGGATCATGTGGCCAAGTTAGATTTTCCCTTTGATATCCCATATCCCTTGAAGAGTTTGTCATGACCTTATTTTGACTCCATTTCCCAATGAACCAGATATTTCCTCTTTCTGTCTATCTTTCTTAGACCTTTCATGTTCTGCTCTATCAACTCAATCCAACCAAACAAACATCTGCACTTAATAACTAGTATAAAATCCATAATCAAAGCACACAAGATAAACCTTTGCAAACAAATATTTGAGAGATCCCCCCTTCGACATCAGATATTCAGATCTTGAATCAGAAAGATTGCTCCGCTGTTGCCTTTGTCTTTTGATTGCCAACCCACAAAACATGAATACTGTGTCGCTTCTTCTTTCGAATAAGTTTGTCAAAGTTTCCATATCAAGAATGGACTAGCTTTACCATGAAGGTCGGACACTCATGGATCTCACACCTTCCAATGGCCTTCGACATTTTTTTTGTCTTCTTTGCGATAAAAGTATGTGACTGTGATTGCTAGAAGCAATTTTTTGAATTCTCTCAGATCTATAAACTCCTTCAACCCATTATCATCCATCACCGCCCATCCCCATCCTTTTCCATGCAATATAATTCAAGTCGAATTTCAAGGGTATACCCAATCACACCCTGGCATATCAATGAATGCTCAACTTCGACACCAAGAAAACATCACAGGCAAATTCGATCAACTAAACATAAAACTCAACCTATTTCAATAATTACAATCTTCTTCGCATCAATATCGTCCATATACCATGTAGAAATTATATAACTTATGTTTTATATATCCAATATTTTCATAATCACACACTATTTTATTTCCTGCACAAATATGTAATCTATTCACTCATTAATCATCACATGCGGAAAGTAAATCAATTGCAATGCACACATGAAACCATAAAAATTCACACAAAGACATTAACACACCTTAATGGGAAAGCCCTAAGCTAAAAACCCCAACTATCATATATACATATTTTACAAAGATCATGTAACAATCCTCATACAAAGCCGATCATGTCGCTGTCACAAGACAATACAATTGCTACATACCAATCGGGGGTAGATTCTAAAATCCATGCACCGATCTCTACAACCTCGCTAGCCTCGCTCATCAAAATCTTCACATGATCAATGAACTTGAATCCACCAAGATTGCACTATGAAATCCTCATCGTTAATTCCACTAAGTGTTGGATGCAATCAATGCATCACCATAGTCTGCTAATCGAGAAGTCAAGCACTTTCTTTCACCTACCTCTCTCCACCGGTCTCCACCGAAACCGTCCATGCAATGTAGTTAATCAATAGATTCTTCAATCGATTAATGAGTTATTATTTAGTGAAATAATTTATTAATTAATTCACACCACTCTCACTAGTGTATCAACTCGCCAGTATTCAGATACAACTAGCTCAACTGAGTTCAACTGAGTTAACCTAAAATATAACTCCATCAACTACTTATAACTCCACCAAACTCACACATGAGTTTTAATCAATTCCTTATGCATTAGCTCCCATTAAACCCTTACGAATAGTGTAAAATTCTCAAATTACAGCTATCTGCACTTAATCAAGTGTTCCAAGAGAATAATATAATGTTTACTAAATTCATTATTATTACAGCTAATAATATTTGACATATCTATTTTTAGACTGCATCTAAAAACAGATTTCCGCTTAATATGTCTAAAAATGTAAGTCCATCTATTTTTCAAATCCCGACTAACCATCCACAAATAGAATCCTCGCAACTCATAGAATATGATCAACATGTCTAGAAATAGAGTCTAAAATATACTTTGTGCTGTAACAAATATGGGCTCACTTAGTGAAGATGACTCTTTTTCACTAAGCTCATCATCTGTTGAATCTAAACACAATTTATGGCTAAACTGCATATTTGGTCCCCTAATTTCTATATATAACCTAAAATAAAGAGGAATGAGATAAATGAGAATTTGGAAACAAAATACTGAAGAAATAAGCATAACCAAAATGCATACAACAACACAACTATGGGGTGAAAAATTCTTGAGTCGTAATAAGTAACTCCTAGAAAGCCCTATAAATTTTTATAGATAACTCAAAAAATGTTGAACAAAACCCACATGGTGCATCGTTGGTGTGAAAGTAGTTAAAAATTGCTGAACATCATAAAGACAAAATTGGATCAATTAGAAACCTAATAGTGGACTATTAAAAGTAAATATAATTGCTCACGAAAAAAATAAAGTATTGAAGTTACCTATGAAATATGTGTTGTGTGGGTTAGCTACTAAGTGTGTTGGTGATGGTGCTGAAGGTCACTAATATATAGAGTCTTTATGATGTGAAGTTCTAATTATAATTCATAATATTTAGAGGTATTTATCTGGAGTATTATGCAACTCCCGTGCTGTGTGAAATACTACTCTTATTTTTAATTTATTATCTTCTTGCACAAAATGTGGACATTTCTACATAAATTTTAGGTAAAGATATTTAATATTGCTTTTTTGGTTATTTGTAACATTTTTGAGAGATTTTAATTTTTCTTAATATTCATTTCGATTATTTAGTTGTGTTCTATTTCTTTCTACCTTTTTCCATCACTTCTCATTTCATCTCAATTTGACTCATAGTTTACAACTCACATTTATCCAAAGTTTCAATGATTGTACAAAATGTATGCTATTTTAATTTTTGTAAATTAATTTATTTTATTATATATAATTAATTTATTAATTTTTTAATTGGGTTTATTACGAATTATCCTACATAACCACCCCAACCTAAATTGTATAATACTTAATTTTATATTAGTTTTAATTAAAATATATATTAAACGTTCTCCTATCTCGAAGTTAATTTAATTTTTAAATTCTAAGACTTCGAAATCGTGAGACTCATTAAGAATAGTAGTTGTATTTTACATGTGGTAAAGACTTAATAATTGTATCGGTATTTTATTGAGAGATCCGTCTCGTTTTAGGTTTCCCTCACCTCATCTAACCTCACTTCTAACCCAACCTAACGTAACCTTACATATCTTAAAACTTCATCATCATCTCATAACACCTTTCCGTGATACCAAAACCCTTATTCCTTTAACATCTTAGGCGCCTTCCTCCTTTATGACACTGACTCCACCATGCCTCCCACTTTAATTCCTTTTGCCTCCCATATACTACACTAAGGCCCATCATATGGAGCCAAGAACTATTATATATATATATATATATATATATAATTTTAGATTAGCTTTTTTTAATAACATTTATGTAAATTAGAATTTTAATTTGAAATCACTTCAATGACACATTAATAATTGTACTATTATTATTATTATTATTGTGTTTCCGTAAGTACCTTCTGGGACATATGTACTATAGGGCGCTTTGCTGCCACAAAAAATATCAAATACGTTGGACTTAACCTACTCATAGGAAACCAGGTCCGTTGGCCATCTCATCGAGTTAAAAGCAGACCAAAAAAAATCTGTATTCACAGCATATAGCATTAAAAGTCATGAAAGATATCCATAATATCATAAATAGACAAGTAGTTAAACTAACAAAAGTTCAATTTGTAGAAATCAAAATAGTTAACTAGGAAGATCCACCGAAATAGGAGCATTGTGTTGTTGCTCCCAACACTATGACTGCTTTGGGTGTGTTGTAACTGGGATTTTCAATCTTAACAAACCCTATCATTCAATCAGAAACAGTTGGAATACAGTATTTACATTCATCTTAATTTGTTGTATCTGCAAACAGATTGACGAATTTGGAGACCTCTTTCTCTCCGACATGCCGTAGCCTTGGTGCAAGAAGATGACCTTCTAAGAAGTCTTCACTTACTATTGAAAAAGAGAAACACAACCCCGAGTACTACCCGGATCACCTGATAAAATCCATCTGAGCAAGTTGAGCTTCCAAGTCCTCATCCTCACCTTCCACTGAACTTCCCACCTATGAATTTTTGTTTTAATATTAGCCAGATTCCCCGATTCATATACCTCCGAGCAATATTCCGTAACACTTCTAACATTAGACTTCCTACCCTCCTGCTCCTACCAAACTACTGGTGAGGCTGCCATCTTCATTTTTCCTTCATGGTTTTCCTTTTAACCATACCGGAATTAGGCCGTCTTGAACGAAAGCTCTATGACTATAATTAAAGTCGTAGACATGATAGAATAAAAATCGAAGCTATGTCCTTTTTAGTGAGCTCAAAGGTACGTAGCCTTACAGCAAATATCGATATGTATGTTAACCGGCAAATGCCTCCGAATAAAATCACAGTAGAAATATTAATCCATAATCGTAAGTGTAGCCTTACAACGAAGATTGGCATGCATGTTAATCAGAAAAAGCCTAAAATAAAATGACAAGAGAGTATTAATCCATAATACGTTAAAAAAGTATACCGCGTAGAAGATATAAGAAATCGCAGCCCGTAATCGAGACATAGCTCATTTAAGTGGGAAAGACAACAACCGAAACCCTTCCAAATAGAAAAAATAGAGAAAACGAATACCTTGCTCGCTTAAGCAAAACCAAGGTCAGAAAACCGAGCACAGAAAGCAACATCAACATCAAAAAGAAACCAAGGCGTAGTGGACAAAACCCGTAAAATATGCGCAGTAGATACGAATTACCGAAATCAAAGAAAGGCCTATGAGAAGTTTAGACAACTGGCAAAAAGGAAAGAATGCTAACCATCAACCCAAAAAAGAAGAAGCAGAAACCACTAAAACCATGGTTCAAGAGATCACAACCCCCGGGAAATTATAGAGTAGGAAAGACAAAAACGAAGCCGTGGTGTGATCAAACTAGTAGGACTACGAAACTAAGGTCAATAAGTTCAAATCCCATATTTCCTTTACAACAACAAGGAGGAAAATGGCAAGATAGTATTCCTTTAACGAGAGAAGAATGTCTTAGTAAACAAGTAACAGAGATAAAAATGAGAAGCGAAGACAGAGCATTAAAGGCAGAATTGCCATGACATACCATGATCTACGTGACCTTTGCCTTCGAGAATGCGGGTCGAATCCGGGAGGTATCGTTCGTCGAAGAAACCACTGTCGAAGTCAATAAGGAGTAAGTGGTGTCGGAAATGAAACAAGTAAAACTCCCTCATCCACCGCAGACCGAACCCCGCATTAGGATCATCCCCTCGACAGCCGCATTTGGAGATGAACTGGCCGGGTACATGAAATTTAATTGAGAAGTGGAGACCGTCGTCAAGGATTACCTCCACAATAACCACACAAGTTGTACCGTAAGTACCACTAATGTGTGATGTTGGCCACGATCGAATCCTTATTTCAGCACCCCGATCGAGGGATGCAATTATTTTTTATTTGATCTTAATTATTTATTTAATTAGAATCTATTAATTTAGTTTAATATTAGATTTTTAATTAAAGATGCCCAATTTTAGGGCATGCATGTATTTTTAAGAATTATAGAAGTTTTCACATATAGGTTTTATATAGTTATATATGGATATTTATCAATTAAAATGAGGCTAGACAACTTATTAGAAATCTAAGACAACAGGAGAATAATCTTAGCAATGTAAGTTTAGAAGATTTAATTATTCATCGAATTCAAAAAATTGAAGCAAAATATAAAGTGACAAATCATGCATAACCAAATCTGGTTTTCTCTAATTGGCTGAAAATTTCATTGGCTGGAAAATTAAATTACTAATTCATTCCCCAACGATACTCAAAGGTTAATCATATCCATTTGAAGCACATAATATCTTTTTTTTATTTAATTTAATTTAATTTAATAATTACGAGAGTTTATTTTTTCTCGATTTAAAGAAGAAATTTAATTGATTTTTATTAGTTTCAATGGTTTGTAGTAGGATATTGGTTATATAAGTTCAACTTCGATGCACTTTGGAATAATGTAAAAGATACCAATAAAGAGAATAATGGAGAATTTATAGCTCTAATTCAGATTTCAAGTCCATCTAAAATGCCTCTCCATTTTTGGATACTTTGTAAATGATCACATTCTGCCTTGAGAATGAAGAAGGATCATGAATATATACAACTAGAGGTGTTGAAATCATTTTGTATAGGATATAGTTTTAGGTGAGGGAAAACTTCGTATCTTAGGTATTTAGGGAAAACTATGTGATTTTTCTCTCTTTCATGTGCATTCGCACTTTTGTAGTGTACGTTGAGTTGAATTATGGAGAGACAGAGCATTATGATTTTTCAAAAAAGATTGTTTTTCACGTCAGGTAGAAATTTCATGAGATTCCGTTAAGGCAGAATCTACCTCAAAGTCATTAGCTGCGTAGTTCAGGGGTAACATCAAACCACGCTTAACTGCAGCCAGTCTTACCAGGCCTGGGAGATGGTTTCTCTCCTACCACCCCAGCAAAAATAATCAAGTGAGGCTCTCTGAGATGACTTTGGTAAAGGTCAGATTCTAGGCCAGTATATACGTGTTATTTTTATTTATTTCCGAGGGTGTTTTTTGATCAGCAGGAAAATTTTAGCCCTGGAAATGAGGCCTAGTTTTTCGTGTAGATCCGAATGGGGCAAGGTAGGCAATTGTTTTGAATTACTAATTAATGAAATGGATAGCTCAATGGTGAGGAGTTGAATAGGGCAAGAGAATTTCAGAATCCTCTTCAAAACGCTGGAAAAACATAGAAAATTAAACAAACTCAAGGTAGAAAATCGCAACTAATGAATTCTACCTTTATCCTCGTTTGTTTAACTTAAGAAAAAAATAAGAGAGAAGATGATACACAAAACACCACAGAATTTACAATAAAAAGAGAGAAATACATCATCAAGACAAAGAGCTGCATGGATCCCAAAGGAGGCTGAAACCCCTGCAGGTCTTTTCCAACCGCAGATGAAATGTACAATGATGTTCAGCCAATCCCAAGTGTCCAACCCTGAAAATGACTGAAAAACTACAAGATATAGACAAGCATAACTCATCCCCATGCCTCTAGGGGTCGAGATCACTATTTTAGGAGTTGTTTCAACAAGATCTAAACTAAGAACTGGAAAATAGGCAGAGGAACAGCTTGCCTCTATAAGATAGGAAACTGATTCATTCAGTTATAATTCACCTTTTGGTCAATGAATCTACTTCCATGGGTAAAATTTTGTCAAAATTACATCAAAATCCATGAAATTACATGAAATTACATCAATATTTTTACATGTGGAAGTAAAAAAGTCAAGCTGGCGAAAACTAGGTGAAAAACAGAGTTACTAAGTCAAAACTAAGCCAAAATCCCCAATGCATCGCGCCTGAAATCGCTATGCGTCGCGCCACTTTGGAGCCGATTTTGAAGGCCTTCTCGGTGTCCAAACGAAGCACAGGATAGCTCGTTGGAAAGCTCTACCTATCTACTTTCCAACACAAGTGGAATTTTTGAATTGGGTTGCCATTTTTCCCTCCAAAAATGAGTTTTCCCAACACTACTTCCTATGTGTCCAAAAAGGGGCAGAAAGGTCAATTTTAGGGTGTTTTTGACCCCTTCGGCAACCCAAAACTTGTCAAAATCTCTGGGTAATGGGTAGGAATGCATAAATTTTCATGAAAAAATCAAAAAATACAAATTTTTACCCAATAGAAGCTCCCAATCATAAGCGTGCGCCAAGTGGCGTGACGCGTTGGGCAGGAAAATCTGTGTTAAGGCCAAAAAAATCAAAATTGACAAAATGTGTCCCAAATTTCTTGAAATTTGGGCTGAATTTCCACCATCATGTGCTATGCTAGGCCAAGGAATATTAGGCAAAAATTTGGATTCTATCATGCCTTTTGTGATGCTTTAATGCCCTCTTTAACTTTGCCTTCAGGATCTTGATTCGTGCCTTGCAAACGTGATTTCTCACCCAATAATTATTCTTCATGTGCCTCAACATGCTCTTTTCCTTTTTTTCCTTCTCCAACAACTTTTCCAAATGAATATTGACCCTTTCGAGCCAAGTTTCCCGATCAGCCTCAATCTCTCGCTCAATGGATGTCATCTCGGTTTGGCTTCTTTGGGCAGCTTGCCGGTTCTCACAGATATTTTGCAACTCCATGATAGTTTTTTGATCTTCCAACTGTTTGTTTCGATGCTCAAGGTATTTGATAATCCATTGGGCTCTTTGCATCTTGACGGACAAAGTGTCTATCTCTGCCTTCTGATCCTGAATAGTCTCCCTCAACTTTGAACTTGGTGAGATCAAATCCTCATCATTGAGTATGAAACCTATATCTTGGCCTCCTGAAGGCCCCTCATCCTACATGGGCCTCTTAACCCTATCCTGTACCTATACCTATTTTGCTGATGACGGAAGCAAGACCCCTTCCACCCCGGGTGGAGATAATACTTGCTAGGCTACTGCAAATAATCCTCTGGTGCCTCTTTGATAAGGGGCATACATCGGCACACTAGTAGTCTCTGTCTCCTGACCCTCATGCTGATATGAAGGTTCACCTGCCTCGTGAACAACCTCCAAAGGAACCTGAGGAGCTGTGAAGAAATCATTAGAAATGAAATCCTCCCATGAAATACCCTACAAGCCGAGCTGATGCATAACCACAATCTTGATGAGTGCAAAGTAATAGATACTGTTGTACTGCTGCTCAAGAGTTTTCATTTACATGAGAGTGGTCATCCTCTCAATATTATAGCACATAAAATAAGGGAGGTTCATCATCCTCACCCTAGGAAAATGCATCAATAACCTGATATGATAGGCATAGAGACTTGAAAAACGGCCCTCACAACTAAAAAATTTGAGAATAAGTTTCATCAAAGGAGCATAGGAATCCTTTAAAAACTGGAAAGGAAACACTCTGCTGAGTTGTTTCACAAAGCTAGGCCTGATATATGGCTCATAGTGTACCCTGTCAACCTGTTGTCTTTTGTTCCATTGTTCTCCAACATTTGGTATTCTGGTTGCTTGAGAGATAGTTTTAGGTGTTATAGTGAATGTCACACCGGAAAGGGTGACCTGACCATCATGTAAATACAATACAAACAAACGGGCCAGCTCCTGATGATGATGGACTCTAGCAACCATTTGACAAAATTGATAACAAGACTGTTCTGGAAAACATGCCATGGCAAGAGGACAGGCTTGTAACTTAGCCAATGAAGTGGGCTCCTCCCTCACATGTCTGCCACTCTTATGAGGCCTTCTAGGTGCATTTAGTTCAGTGGTTGAATCACTGTCTCGGTCATAATATGTATCGGTATCTGTCTCCATGATGTCCAAGGTCTATGCAAGGTCTATGTTGTCTTGGATGAAAATGAGAATTTTGGTGTTTTTTATTTGATTGCCAAATATGTGGTAATATGGGAGGGAATATGGAGTAATAGGGTAGTGGGAATGGACTTTTATCAAGTGAAATTTGCCACTTGAAATCTGTGATTGGATAAGTTTAGGGATAGCCACTTAATCTCTTCGGATAACCTTGGGGTTTGGAGAAATTTTACAATTGGGATGGGGATAATGGGAATGGAATAGGAATGAGTGACTTAGGGATACAAGGGAATAGGGAAAGGGGCTATTGTGAGAAGAGAGACAGTGAGGAGGGATGGGGGAAATGGGAACGATTGACACCAAACCAATTTTAAAACCCTCAAGGATCACTCTTTCAACAAGACAATAGGGTTTGATTTTTTGTATTTAAATTCTCATAATCAACACCAAACACATGTTCATGGCAAAGGAGAGGTCGCATGGACTTACTAGGACCAAGAGAGACCGAGTCGATTTGGAGTTTTTGAAGAAATGGCAATACACTTGCTTTCTACGATGTGCATTGAGTGCCAAACCCAGTGTGTCGTGCTCTTTCAATGCGTTGCGCTAGAACAAATTCACACACAGGCAGCCAACCCAATGCACCGCGCTCACCTGATGCGTCGTGACAGTCACCCAATGCGTCGCGCTCTGAAACTTCAACATAGTTTACCCCCAAATTGTTTGCTTCGCCCTCCACGATTTCTCCTTTGCTCACTGCTATCTCTTGGCATTCAAATGGATTCTTGAAACATGAAAATGATATTTATACCAAGGAATTTAATTTTTCATTTTGTAAAACCCACTTTGTAATGTTGCAAATTTGACATTTCATTTCAAGAAACTCTGTTTTGCTTCCTTTGGCTTTTTAACTGAATGATGAGCTTTCTATCTGTCTTGCAGGGAATGAATGGCATGGAAATTTGGCAAAGGCGACCAAGGTTTCCAGTGGAGTATTATTACAACTGAAAACTTGAAAATCACATTACATTTATTTACATAAAGATGAAATAGACTATTTTTCTTCAAAACATAGTTTTGAAGAAAAATCATTATTAAGCATATGATGATGAAACCTTTAGCACTAAAACCTTATTTTAGAGTTCCTCATGTGCCTGCTGACCATTATTAGACATTATAAAGACCAGATTAACAAAACCCTAGACCTAATGAGACTAAAAACACTAAAATGACTCTTTGCTAACTGTGAGACCAAAAATGACTGTAAATTATTTTAATGAATAGAAATAGGCCAGCAGGTAAAGGACATGAGGAACATGAGTGACAAGCTACTACCGTCAGATGATCCATGCTCCTAATGGAATGAAACTGACCAAATGAGACACCTAATATGAAATGAAACAAGAGGATTTTGATCTCTGATGGAGGGATGAAGGTACCGACACTAACAAACCAATTGAAAGGGAGTAATTCTGGTTGTGTTTCTCACCGAGGTTCGGTACGCCCATAAGGCCGAGTACAGGATAAAATTCCAGTTTCTTTTACGAACTCCTATCATTCGTTGAAGCATATGTTTAATAATATTATTGATAGCCTCAACTTGTCCATGTGATTGTGGATAATAAGGAGTAGAATTATCTTGCGAAAATCTTAACTTGGCAGTCAATTCAGTCATCATGTGTTTTCAAAAAAAATTCCCATGATCTGTAACTATAGCCTGTGGGACCCCAAACCATGCAATAACATGATTAAATAAAAATAATGCAGTTGTTTTTCCTATGTTGTTGAATGTAGGCATCACTTTGACCCATTTGGTAAAGTATTCTAGTGTGACAATAATATAACAATGCACCCCGGATGAACGAAGGTTACAGGTCATTAAGTCAATACCCCATTTTGAGAATGGTCCTACAGAGACAACAGGATGCATTGGCGCTAGCGGTTTGTGGATTTTACGATCAAATATCTGGCATGCATGACAAGTTCTAACTACGAGAATGCACTCGCGAAATATGGTAGGCCAAAATTAACCTGCGCGGAGTATCTTCTACGTGGTAGCATATCTAGACAAGTGTCCACCACAAGCCCCAGCATGACAATCATTTAAAGCCTTTTTAGCCTCCTCATGAGTGAGGCACCTTCTTAAATCTGAAATAAAACCTTCTCTTTCATCATTTTCCATTGTACTAAGATCTTGATCCTGCTACAAAGTTTCCTGAACATCTTGATGGGTATCCTCTAAGTTCTCTTTATGCTGCTAAAATGGATTTTCGTATGGAGCCTCCATGATCTCATTGTCCATGAAGTCATCATCTTCATAAACTTTTTCAAGATTTTCAATAAAACTGTGAACATGGCTACAACAATTCTGAACTAAAGTTAAGGATGGATAAGATTCTTTATACCTTTGAAAGAACATGGTATGAAAATCCTTTAAACAATAAATACAAGCAGGCGGCAAAATTTCATACCAAGATCGGGCTTCACCTTCCAGAGTGGCCATGAATATCTTCATCAAGCAGTATTCAGGAAAATCAACCTTCAACTTGCGAATATGTATGTGAAATCTAACCAGATGTAAAGCAGCATCCTTCCTATCATCATCTTTAAACGTAGGCAAATTCCTTTGCCAATATACCTTAGGAATTTTATTTTGAAAACCTGGAATGTGATCTCGGCTCATGGGAGCATACCTTCGATCCAACGAAACCATTTTGATAACAATGAATTCACCAAGAAATTCCTCAGGCTACTGGTTCTTGAAGAGTAGAATCACCATAAAAATTCTGAAACTTGGGACTCTTCGACACTGGAATCGTCAGGTGAATGATTTCAGCCTTCCTATGTCTGATCGTTGTCCACCATCAACCATCAGATCTAACTTGATACATGTACTGGGGCAGTTTGCAAGTTAGATGTTACATTTATAAAACTAGACCGGAGATTGACTGAAGCAGTGTTTATCTACTTTCACTAATGCAAAGCAAGAGCGTTTCGAAGGCTACCTAGCATAACTTCAGGCTCTGTCTGTAGCTTATAAAATGAATAACACTAAAAAAAAAACAATCTTGTTTCCCTAGTATGGTCTCCACTATGTTATTTCCTAAATCTACCTCAGGTTGAAGGAAGGCAGAGTCTAGGGTAAAATCAAACCACGCTTAATCTGGTAGCTAGCCCTACCATATTGAGAGAGGGCTCTCTCCTTGTCAATCTCACAAAAATGATCAGTGAGGCTTGAGATGAATTGAATAAAGGCTGATTTTAGGCTAGGTATGTATGTAAAAGAGTTTTTTTTATTTTTAAGGTGTTTGTTGGATCAAAGGGAAGGGAAGATTTTGGGTCTGGGAAATGATCAGTTTTGCAGAGAGCTTAATGGGGCAAGAAAGGCAATTGTTTTGACACTTAAAATTTGAATGAAATGGATACCTCAGACTGGTGAGGAGTTGAAGAGGGCAAGAGGCTTTTAGGAATCCTCTTCAAACAATTGAAAACATAGAAAATTAAACAAAACCCAAGGTAGAGCACTGCAAATCTAATGAATTCCACCTTTATTACTTGTTTGTTTAACTTAAGAAGAAATGAGAAGGAATATGATACACATGAAACATCAGTAAACTTACAATCACAGAGAGAAATAAATAATCAAAACATAGAGCCACATGGATCCCAAGGAGTGCTGCAAACCCTGGTCTATTCCTTTGCCAAAATGCAGAGATGAAATGTACAATGAAGCTCCAAGCAATCACAAGTGTCCAACCCTGAAAATGACTGAAAAACTACAAGATATAGACAAGCATAACTCATCCCCATGCCTCTAGGGGTCGATATCACTAGTTTAGGAGCTATTTCAATAATATCTAAACTAAGAACTGGAAAATAGGCAGAGGAACAACTTGCCTCTGTAAGATAGGAAACTGATTCATTCAGTTAAAATTCACCTTTTGGTCAATGAATCTACTTCCATGGGTAAAATTTTGTCAAAATTACATCAAAAGCCATGAAATTACATCAAATTATATCAATATTTTTACATTTGGAAGTAAAAAATTCAAACTGGCGAAAACTAGGCGAAAAACAGAGTTGCTGAGTCAAAACTGAGCCAAAATCCCCAATGTGCCGCGCCTGAAATCTCTATGCGTCGCGCCACTTTGGAGCCGATTTTTAAGCCCTTCCCGGTGTCCAAATTGAGCACACGATAGCTCGTTGGAAATATATACCTGTCTAGTTTCCAACGCAAGTGGAATTGCTGAATTTTGTTGCCATTTGTCCCTCCAAAAATGAGCTTTTCCAACACTGCTTCCTGTGTGTCCAAAAAGGGGAAGAAAGGTCAATTTTAGGGTGTTTTTGACCCCTCCAGCAACCCAAAACTTGTCAAAATCTCTGGGTAATCAGTAGGCATGCATAAATTTTCATGAAAAATCCAAAAATACAAAGTTTTACCAAAGAGGAGCTCCCAATAATAAGCGTGACGCGTCGGGCAGGAAAATCTGTGTTAAGGCCAAAAAAATCAAAATTGACAAAATGTGTCCCATATTTCTTGAAATTTGGGCTGAATGTCCACCATCTTGAGCTATTCTAGGCGAAGGAAGATTTGGCCAAAATTTGGAGTCTATCATGCCTTTTGCGACGCTTTAATGCCCTCTTTAACTTTGCCTTCAGGATCTTGATTCGTGCCTTGCAAACATGATTTCTCACCCAATAATGATTCTTCATGTGCCTCAACATGATATTTTCCTTTTTAGCCTTCTCCACAGCTTCTCCAAATGAATATCGACCCTTTTGAGCCAATTTTCTTGATCAGCCTCAATCTCTCGCTCAATGGATGTCATCTCGGTTTGGCTTCTTTGGGCAACTTGTCGGTTCTCACGGATATTTTGCAACTCCATGATAGTTTGCTGATCTTACAACTATTTTTTTCGCTGCTCAAGGTAGTTGATAATCCATTGGGCTCTTTGCAACTTGACGGACAAAGTGTCTATCTTCGCCTTCTGCTCCTAAATATTCTCCCTCAACTTTGAGCTTGGTCAGCTCAAATCCTCATCAATGAGTATGAAACATGTATCTTGACCTCCTGAAGGCCCCTCAAGCTGCATGGGCCTCTTACCCCTGTCTTGTACCTGTACTTGTGCTGCTGATGACGGAAGCAAGACCCCTTCCACCCTGGGTGGAGATAATACTCACTGGGCTGCTGCAAATAATCCTTTGGTGCCTCTCTGATAAGTGACATACATCGGCACACTAGTAGTCTCTGTCTCCTGACCCTCATGATGATATGAAGGTTCACCTGCCTCATGAAAAACATCTGAAGGAACCTGAGGATCTGTGAAGAAATCATTAGAAATGAAATCCTCCCATGAAATACCCCGCAAGCCGAGCTGATCCATAACCACAATCTTGATGAGTGAAAAGTGATAGATACTGCTGCTCAGAAGTTTTCCTTTGCACGAGAGTGGTCATCCTCTCAATATTCTGGCACATAAAATAAGGGAGGTTCATCATCCTCACCCCGGTAAAATGCATCAATAACCTGATATGATAGGCATAGAGACATGAAAATTGGCCCTCACAACTGAAATATCTGATAATAAGTTTCGTCAGAGGAGCATAGGAATCCTTTAAGAACCGGAAAGGAAACACTCTGCTGAGTTGTTTCACAAAGCTAGGACTGATATATGGCTCATAGTGTACCCTGTCAACCTATTGTCTTTTGTTCCATTGTTCTCCAACATTTGGTATTTCGGTTGTTTGAGAGATAGTTTCAGGTGTTAAAGTGAATGTCACACTGGCAAGGGTGACCTGACCATCATGTAAATGCAATACAAACAAACGGGCCAGCTCCTGATGATGATGGACCCTAGCAACCATTTCACAAATTTGATAACAAGACTGTTGTTGAAAACATGCCATGGCAAGAGGATAGGCTTGTAACTCAGCCAATGAAGTGGGCTCCTCCCTCACATGTCTGTCACTCTTATGAGGCCTTCTAGGTGCATGTAGTTCAGTGGTGGAATCACTATCTCGGTCATAAGATGTATCGGTATCTGTCTCCATGATGTCCAAGGTCTATGCAAGGTCTATGTTGTCTTGGATGAAAATGAGAATTTTGGTGTTTTTTATTTGATTTCCAAATATGTAGTAATATGGGAGGGAATATGGAGGAATAGGGTAGTGGGAATAATGGAATTTTATCAAGTGAAATTTGCCACTTGAAATCTGTGATTGGATAAGTTTAGGGACAACCACTTAATCTCTTGGGATAACCTTGGGGTTTGGAGAAATTTTACAATTGGGATGGGGATAATGGGAATGGAATAGGAATGAGTGAGTTAGGGATACAAGGGAATAGGGAAAGGGGTTGTTGTGAGAAGAGAGACAGTGAAGAGGGATGGGGGAAATGGGAACGATTGACACCAAACCAATTTTAAAACCCTCAAGGATTACTCTTTCAACAAGACAATAGGGTTTGAGTTTTTGTATTTAAATTCTCATAATCAACACCAAACACATGTTCATGGCAAAGGAGAGGTCGCATGGACTTACTTGGACCAAGAGAGACCGAGTCGATTTGGAGTTTTTGAAGAAATGGAAATACACTTTCTTTCTGCCATGTGCGTCGAGCGCCAAACCCAGTGCGTTGCGCTCTTTCAATGCGTCGCGCTGGAACAAATTCACATAGAGGTAGCCGACCCAATGCGTCACGCTCACCCGATGTGTCGCGACAGTCACCCAACACGTCACGCTCTGAAACTTCAACACAGTCTGCCCCCAAATTGTTTGCTTCTCCCTCCATGATTTCTCCTTTGCTCACTGCTGTCTCTTGGCATTCAAATGGATTCTTGAAACATGAAAATGATATTTGTACCAAGGAATTTAATTTTTCATTTTGTAAAACCCACTTTGTAATGTTGCAAATTTGACATTTCATTTCAAGAAACTCTGTTTTGCTTCCTTTGGCTTTTTAACTGAATGATGAGCTTTCTGTCTGTCTTACAGGGAATGAATGGCATGGAAATTTGGCAAAGGCGACCAGGGTTTCCAGTGGATTATTATTACAACTGAAAACTTGAAAATCACATTACATTTATTTACATAAAGATGAAATAGACTATTTTTCTTCAAAACATAGTTTTGAAGAAAAATCATTATTAAGCATATGATGATGAAACCTTTAGCACTAAAACCTTATTTTAGAGTTCCTCATGTGCCTTCTGACCATTATTAGACATTTTGAAGACCAGATTAACGAAACCCTAGACCTAATGAGACTAAAAACCCTAAAATGAGTCTTTGCCAACTATGAGACCAAAAATGACTGTAAATGATTTTAATGAACAGAAATAGGCCAGTAGGTAAAGGGCATGAGGGACATGAGTGACAAGCCACTACCGTCAGATGATCCATGCTCCTAATGGAATGCAATTGACCAAATGAGACACCTAATATGCAATGCAACAAGAGGATTTTGATCTCTAACGGAGGGATGAAGATACTGACATTAACATTGGCTCCAATGGGGATGGTAGCTCCTTGGAGGGGCCAAGAACTAGAGATCTCTGGGAAAGTAGGTAGTTCCTTTTTCCATTGGGCTATGGAGTCAATAACTTCGGAAAACCAAAACCAATATGCTGACTCAAAACATAACTCAATTATAAAGTCCGAAAATTGACTCGATACCAAAAAATGACTCATGACTGACTTAACTTAAACAAGTACTTACAAAGCTTTTTGAATGGCAGTAGACCATCGAGATTCGAGGGTTTCAAATCATGATGACAACCAACTACCTACTAATGGAATATGTACAATCATGTGTAGGGAGCCTTCCAATGTAACCAATCTAGCAGATGGCTACATACCAAAACTCTGCTCTCACTTTTCTCGAGAAAGTAGAACGATGTACATGTAGTAAACTCACAATAACCACTAAAACCAAGGTTTATAATAACAAACCAGGAAAAATTTATCTTTTCTAATGCTTGCAAAAGAATGCTGAAGGGATCTTGAAAATCCTGAAGCACTAGTTGGTCTTGAGATCCAGCAGCAAAATTAAAACTACTCGCTTCATTCTGATCTGAAAGAACAATTGATTGTCGAGTGACAGGAATGCACATAGAGGTATAAGCTTCTGCCATATGAGTGTTAGCTGTAAATTCCTTGACCATGAGAAGTTTTGGCATATTGTCTCTCTCAAGCTCATATTCCTCAACTTCATGGTCTAGGTCATTCTTAAACAAAAAAAAATCTTCAAGATTATCAAACATGATAGCCTTATCATCTTCATGAAAGAAAATATTATCTGTTTGCTGATCTATAAAGCTAATTACAAGACTGTCATCATTTTCAAAAGAGGAAGAAGTTTCACCAACAATTTCTTGACCATGTGGGCACTGCAAATCTACTTTATCTTGGGCTGTAACATGACCTTTCAGGAGTTGATCTATCTCATCTTCAGACAGAGGAGATAATACTTTTTTTTTTCTTTTGCTCAAACAGTGATTGTATTCATGAAATAACATTTTAAAACATGAAAAACCTGAATAACAATCCTAAATTCCCTGATCTTCTGAAATTTGAAAACATTGTTGATCATCTTCATATGACATGGCAATCAAATTATCATTTATCACTGAGTTATTGAAAGAATATTTTTCACTTACTAGAACAAAGATCTCATCTTGTTTTTCATGAACTGACTGGATTACCTCCTCATGAAGGCTTTGTTCTAATGAAATTAGAACATTTGGATCAATAACTCTGTCTTCTTCATTCCAGATGATCTCAATAGCAGAGCTCTCCTTCATGGGATTCAGCACAAGGTATTCTTGATCATCACGATCTGAATCTAGATTTGAAATAGCTAACTTGAATTTATCACATTCTGAAATTGAAACTTGACTTTCCTACATATTATCTTCTTCTATGGACAGATCTGAAATAAAACCTTCTCTTTCATCATTTTCCATTGTACTAATATCTTGATCCTGCTACAAAGTTTCCTGAGCATCTTGATGGGTATCCTCTAAGTTCTCTTTATGCTGCTAAAATGGATTTTCGTAGAGAGCCTCCATGATCTCATCGTCCATGAAGTCATCATCTTCATAAAACTTTTCAATATTTTCAATAAAACTATGAACATGGCTACAACAGTTATGAACTTAAGTTAAGGATGGATAAGATTCCTTATACCTTTGAAAGAACATGGTATGAAAATCCTTTAAACAGTAAATACAAGCAGGCGGAAAAATTTCATACCAATATCGGGCTTCACCTTCCAGAGTGGCCATGAATATCTTCATCAAGCAATCTTCAGGAAAGTCAACCTTCAACTTGAAAATATGTATGTGAAATCTAACCAGATGTAAAGCAACATCCTTCCTATCATCATCTTTAAACGTAGGCAAATTCCTTTTCCAATCTACCTTAGGAATTTTATTTCGAAAACCTGGAATGTGATCTTGGCTCATGGGAGCATACCTTCGATCCAGCGAAACCATTTTGATAACAATGAATTCACCAAGAAATTCTTTAGGCTACTGGTTCTTGAAGAGTAGAATCACCATAAAAATTCTGAAACTTGGGATTCTTCGAGACTGGAATCATCAAGTGAATGATTTCAGCCTTCCTATGTCTGATCGTTATCCACCAAAAGCCATAAGATCTAAATTGATACATGTACTGAGGAAATTTGCAAGTCAGATGTTACGTTTATAAAACTAGACCAGAGATTGACTGAAGCAGCGTTTATCTACTTTCGCTAATGCAAAGTAAGAGCGTTTCGAAGGCTACCTGGCATAACTTCAGGCTACGTCTGTAGCTTATAAAATGAATAACACTAACAAACAAAAAATATTGTTTCCCCAATATGGTTGCCACTATGTTATTTCCTAAATATACCTCAGGCTGAAGGAAGGCAGAGTTTAGGGTAACATCAAACCACGCTTAATCTGGTAGCTAGCCCTACCAGATCGGGAGAGGGCTCTCTCCTTGTCAATCTCGCAAAAATGATCAGTGAGGCTTGAGATGAATTGAATAAAGGCCAATTTTAGGCTAGGTATATATGTAAAAGAGTTTTTTTTTATTTTGAAGGTGTTTGTTGGATCAAAGGGAAGGGCAGATTTTGGGTCTGGGAAATGATCAGTTTTGCAGAGAGCTGAATGGGGCAAGAAAGGAAATTGTTTTGACACTTCAAATTTGAAGGAAACGGATAGCTCAAACTGGTGAGGAGTTGAAGAGGGAAAGAGGCTTTCAGGAATCCTCTTCAAACAGTTGAAAACATAGAAAATTAAACAAAACACAAGGTAGAGCACTGCAAATCTAATGAATTCCACCTTTATTACTTGTTTGTTTAACTTAAGAAGAAATGAGAAGGAAGATGAGACACATGAAACATCAGTAAAATTACAATCACAGAGAGAAATAAATCATCAAAAAAAAGAGCCACATGGATCCCAAGGAGTGCTGCAAACCCTGGTCTATTCCTTTGCCAAAATGCAGAGATGAAATGTACAATGAAGCTCCAAGCAATCCCAAGTGTCCAACCCTGAAAATGACTGAAAAACTACAAGATATAGACAAGAATAACTCATCCCCATGCCTCTAGGGGTCGAGCTCACTATTTTAGGAGCTTTTTCAACAATATCTAAACTAAGAACTGGAAAATAGGCAGAGGAACATCTTGCCTCTATAAGATAGGAAACTGATTCATTCAGTTATAATTCACATTTTGGTCAATGAATCTACTTCCATGGGTAAAATTTTGTCAAAATTACATCAAAATCCATGAAATTGCATCAAATTACATCAAGATTTACATGTGGAAGTAAAAAATTCAAACTGGTGAAAACTAGGTGAAAAATAGAGTTACTGAGTCAAAACTGAGCCAAAATCCCCAATGCGTTGCGCCTGAAATCTCTATGCGTCGCACCACTTTGGAGCTGATTTTGAAGGCCTTCCCGGTGTCCAAATTGAGAGCAAGATAGCTCGTTGGAAATATATACCTCTCTAATTTCCAACCCAAGTGGAATTTTTTAATTTGGTTGCCATTTGCACCTCCAAAAATGAGTTTTCCCAACACTTCTTCCTGTGTGTCCAAAAAGGGGCAGAAAGGTCAATTTTAGGGTTTTTTGGCCCCTCCGGCAACCCAAAACTTGTCAAAATCTCTGGGTAATGGGTAGGCATGCATAAATTTTCATGAAAAATATATAAATACAAAATTTTACCCAAGAGGAGCGACCAATCATAACCGCGCGCCAAGTGGTGTGACGCGTCAGGCAGGAAAATCTGTGTTAAGGCCAAAAAAATCAAAATTGACAAAATGTGTCCCAAATTTCCACCATCATGCGCTATGCTAGGCCAAGGAGGCTTCGGCCAAAATTTGGAGTCTATCATGCCTTTTGCGACGCTTTAATGCCCTCTTTAACTTTGCCTTCAGGATCTTGATTCGTGCCTTGCAAACGTGATTTCTCGCCCAATAATAATTCTTCATGTGCCTCAACATGCTCTTTTCCTTGTTGGCCTTCTCCAATAGCTTCTCTGAATGAATATTGACCCTTTCAAGCCAATTTTCCCGATCAGCCTCAATTTCTCGCTCAATGGATGTCATCTCGGTTTTCCTTCTTTGGGCAGCTTTCCGGTTGTCACAGATATTTTGCAACTCCATGATAGTTTATTGATATTCCAACTGTTTGTTTCACTGCTCAAGGTAGTTTATAATCCATTGGGCTCTTTGCAACTTGATGGAGAAAGTGTCTATCTCCGCCTTTTGCTCCTGAATAGTCTCCCTCAACTTTGAGCTTGGTGAGCTTAAATCCTCATCAATTAGTATGAAACCCGTATCTTGGCCTCCTGAAGGCCCATCATCCTACATGGGCCTCTTACCCCTATCCTGTACCTGTACCTGTGCTTTTGATGACAGAAGCGAGACCCCTTCCATCCCGGGTGGAGATAATACTCACCGGGCTGCTGCAAATAATCCTCTGGTGCCCCTCTAATAAGTGACATACATCGGCACACTAGTAGTCTCTGTCTCTTGACGCTCATGCTGATATGAAGGGTCACCTGCCTCATGAACAACCTCCGAAGGAACCTGAGGAGCTGTGAAGAAATCATTAGAAATGAAATCCTCCAATGAAATACTCTGCAAGCCGAGCTGATGCATAACCACAATCTTGATGAGTGCAAAGTGATAGATACTGTTGTACTGCTGCTCAGGAATTTTCCTTTGCACGAGAGTGGTCATCCTCTCAATATTTTGACACATAAAATAAGGGAGGTTCATCATCCTCACCCTGGTAAAATGCATCAATAACCTGATATGATAGGCATAGAGACATGAAAACCGGCCCTCACAACTGAAATATCTGATAATAAGTTTCATAAAAGGAGCATAGGAATCCTTTAAGAACCGGAAAGGAAACACTCTGCTGAGTTGTTTCACAAAGCTAGGCCTGATATATGGCTCATAGTGTACCCTGTCAACCTGTTGTCTTTTGTTCCATTGTTCTCCAACATTTGGTATTCTGGTTGCTTGAGAGATAGTTTTAGGTGTTAAAGTGAATGTCACACCGGCAAGGGTGACCTGACCATCATGTAAATGCAATACAAACAAACAGGCCAGCTCCTGATGATGATGGACCCTAGCAACCATTTCAAAAAATTGATAACAAGACTGTTGTTGAAAACATGCCATGGAAAGAGGACAGGTTTGTAACTCAGCCAATGAAGTGGGCTCCTCCCTCACATGTCTGCCACTCTTATGAGGCCTTCTAGGTGCATGTAGTTCAGTGGTGGAATCACTGTCTTGATCATATGATGTATTAGTATCTGTCTCCATGATGTCCAAGGTCTATGCAAGGTCTATGTTGTCTTGGATGAAAATGAGAATTTTGGTGTTTTTTATTTGATTTCCAAATATGTGGTAATATGGGAGGGAATATGGAGGAATAGGGTAGTGGGAATAATGGAATTTTATCAAGTGAAATTTTCCACTTGAAATCTGTGATTGGATAAGTTTAGGGACAACCACTTAATCTCTTCGGATAACCTTGGGGTTTGGAGAAATTTTACAATTGGGATGGGGATAATGGGAATGGAATAGGAATGAGTGAGTTAGGGATACAAGGGAATAGGGAAAGGGGTTGTTGTGAGAAGAGAGACAGTGAGGAGGGATGGGGGAAATGGGAACGATTTACACCAAACCAATTTTAAAACCCTCAAGGAGCACTCTTTCAACAAGACAATAGGGTTTGAGTTTTTGTATTTAAATTCTCATAATCAACACCAAACACATGTTCATGGCAAAGGAGAGGTCGCATGATCTTACTTGGACCAAGAGAGACCGAGTCGATTTGGATTTTTTGAAGAAATGGCAATACACTTGCTTTCTGCCATGTGCGTCGCACACCAAACCCAGTGCGTCGTGCTCTTTCAATGCATCGCACTAGAAAAAATTCACACATAGGCAGCCAACTCAATGCGTCGTGCTCGCCCGATGCGTCACGACAGTCATCCAACACATCGCGCCCTGAAACTTCAACACAGTCTGCCCCCAAATTTTTTGCTTCACCCTCCATGATTTCTCCTTTGCTCACTGCTGTCTCTTGGCATTCAAATGGATTCTTGAAACATGAAAATGATATTTATACCAAGCAATTTAATTTTTCATTTTGTAAAACCCACTTTGTAATGTTGCAAATTTGACATTTCATTTCAAGAAACTTTGTTTTGCTTCCTTTGTCTTTTTAACTGAATGATGAGATTTTTGTCTGTCTTGCAGGGAATGAATGGCATGGAACTTTGGAAAAGGCGACTAGGGTTGCCAGTGGAGTATTATTACAACTAAAAACTTGAAAATAACATTACATTTATTTACATAAAGATGAAATAGACTATTTTTCTTCAAAACGGAGTTTTGAAGAAAAATCATTATTAAGCATATGATGATGAAACCTTTAGCACTAAAACCTTATTTTAGAGTTCCTCATGTGCCTGCTGACCATTATTAGACATTCTGAAGACCGGATTAACGAAACCCTAGACCTAATGAGACTAAAAACCCTAAAATGACTCTTTTCCAACTATGAAACCAAAAATCACTGTAAATGATTTTAATGAATAGAAATAGGCCAGCAGGTAAAGGGCATGAGGGCCATGAGTGACAAGACACTACCGTCAGATGATCCATGCTCCTAATGGAAATGTAGCCGATTGAAAGAGACACCTAAGAATGCAATGCAACAAGAGAAATTTGATCTCTCGACGGAGGGGATGAAGACACCGACACTAACAGAAGCATTTATAGTGTTGGACTTGTGGAAAGGATGATCGTAGGAGATATTTTCTATAACACCGTGGTGAATATCCCAAATTTATAAAGGGTTAGGTGTGGAACAAACAAGGTGATGTTGGACGAAATCTTCCAAGGATATATCTATTTTTTTATAATATAAAGTATGCTAATTATCAAACATCTATTACCATGTTTTGAGTGTAAGATTTTAAGATCAAGTTGTTTCTATTTTGATTTACCTTGGATCTAACTATAGTTATATCAACAGACCTAGTGGAAAAGTTTTATTTGAATAAATAAGTGCATGAAGATGTCACAGTAGTTATTACATAAAATTAACAAAATATTTCATCATAGGCTAAAATCTTGTTCATTTGAATTTAATGGTATGTCTACATTAGTGCTTCTAAATGTGTTTCTGTTGGGATCATACAATATGTTGTTGGGTATGGATTGGTTGTACATTCACAATACTAAAGTGGATTTCTATAATGAGGCTATTGATTACTTTAATGATGATGGAGAGAATAGAATATTGCTGTGGTAAGAAGAGTCATATGTTAGTGAGAATTGTTACAACAATGTAGGCCAACCATAGTAGCAGAAATGATGTGTATTGATTGTAGTTCATATTTCTAGTGATAAAGGTAAATTTGTAGGGGATGAGTGGCCTTTGAATAGGTATCTAGTTTTGTAGTGCTTTCTGTGGATATTCCTAGTAAACATCTTATAGCTACCCCCTCATAGGGAAGTCACCCTTTCTATTGATTTGATACAAGGAGTAGCACCAACATCAAAGGTATCAGACATGATGAGCATTCTAGAGTTAGTGTAACTAAAGTTTTAAAGAAGCGAAAACTTCTGCTGGTATACATTAGGGCACGTGTGTGACCTAGGTGTGCCAATATTGTTTCTCAAGAAGAAGGATCGTGACCGTCAGTGCCATGTATTTATTATAGGCGCTTGAACAAAGTGATGATTAAGAGTAGGAAAATTACCGCAGATTGATGACTTGTTTGATCAACTAAAGGGGGAAACAAAGTTCTTGAATATTGATATGATACTTCGTGGATATCAATAGGTATGCATCAAATAATAAGATATTTAAAAGACCATTTTCTAGACCAATGGGAATTATGAGTCTTTTCTTATTCCTTTTTTTTTACTAATGCTCAAGCTACTTTCATGTGTTTAGCGAGAATAGTGTATTGATTCTAATCTAGACATGTTTGTGATAGTATTCATTGAGGAAATATTAATATATTCTAATAATGAGGAATAGCATGAAGGACATCTAGAAACAATGTTTAAATTTATAAGAGAGAATCATTTGTATGAAAATCCTAGTAAATGAAATTTCTTCAAACAGGTTCATTACATGGGACACGTTGTTTCTAAGGAAGGTATAGAAGTGGACCCATAAATGATCGTATTTATCATGGAGTAAGTCCTAGGAATGTATGAGGTAGATAACTAATGCAGTACTAACTTGTTATTAAAGAATGTTCTTTCAGAACTTCTCAAAATATCACATCCTATTACATCTTTGCATAGGAAAGGAAATAATTTGAATACATAGATGAATTCACATCAATATTTGAGGAGTTGAAGGAAATTCTATTACAAATGATCAAGTTATACTTTTGGAGGTCGATATAAGGAATTCGTGGGTGTGTGCACAAGACAAGCTAATAAAGGACTTGTTGGAGTTCGATGCAGAAGGATAGGCACTTACTAGTGAAGGAAACTTAATGAAAATAAGTGGAATTATGTGACACATGATCTCGAGTTCAATAAAAATTCATGCACTAAAGATGTGGAGACACTATATTCTTTGAGAGCAGTTTATGCTGATGAGTGACTGCTAAAGGATGAGATACTTGTTTGACCACCCCACTATGAATTTGGGTATAAATTAGGTGGTTGGCTATGCTTAGTGTGAGTTTTATTTTCGAGATTAGGTACATTAATAGTAAAGAGAGAAGGGGAAGGTATGGCGTTTCCAGCGTAAGAGTGAAGGTAAATCACATGACCTATATGAGTTCGCTGTGTATAGATTTATACGATCAAATATTATAGAGGACAACAAGAGGACATGTACCATCACCTTAAGAACAAAGCTGTAGCAGAGAGTTGCTAGGTCCCTATATTACTAGTATAGTCCCTTATTGTTGTTATTGTAACTTTATCGTTATTATTGTACCTCAAGAACTCCCATATTGTTATTATTGTGCCTTAAATTATTCTTTGTGCTGGCTAGGATTACATTGTCGCCCCACTAGGATTAGATTGTGTCCATGGACTCCTACATAGAAAGGAGGTTTTGTAATTTGTATCATCCAAGAATTGTTCATTCATGTAATTTATTAGAGGTCTCCTCGAAGTGGCTTATTTATAAGGCATTGATATTCTTTTCTCTTTCTTCTATTTTTGGAGCCGCTCACAACATTTGGTATCGTAGCTGATTTTAGGTTTTTTCGTCTCCAAAAAAGACATCGTGGCATGTTCGATATAATTTTTTTTTCTACCAAGAAGCTGAAATTTCTTAGAGTGCAAAGCCAAACTCGAGGAACACAATTGGAAAATTTGCATAGCTTGGTTCGCAACATTTTCGCAGGACATGATCTGGCGTAATAGGGTCTTTATGCTCCCGATTTTCACTAAAAGGTCATCGGGAATTTTCCTATAATGTTTTTTCTATGAAGTTTCAAAAATCGAAATTTTAGAGCGGGAAGTAGAAATCCCAAGGAGATTCTTTTCCACAAAATTTCGCATCTTGGTTCACATTATGTTTAGAGATATGATCTCGTCGGGTTAGGTATTTTTTCAGTTCTTAACTCATCTCAAAGAGTGATTAGAAATCTTCATAACTTTCCTTCGAGCATCGTATTGATTTCGTAAAAGGTGACTAGAATTACACAGACTTTAGTTTTTCTATCTATAAATTTTAGAGCCATGAGCAAACAATGACATGTGGCAAGTCATAAAAGTTTTCCGCCGAACTAGTCAATAATTAGGTCATTGGAGACTCCGTATAACTTTGTCTCCGAAGAATCCAAATCAAGTCATACCCGTGGTATTTGAAAGAAGTCGAGGGAATACCAGGGTCGTAATTTAGATATTGAGGATCTACAATATATATATGAGTCAATTTCAATATTGAGTCTTCAAAAGTGGGTAAAGGTATTTTTTTCTTTTCTTCCGAATTACATAAATCTGTTTGAAGAATCAAGTTGAATTGATTCCAAAAGGGGTGTATTATAGAATATATCAAATATTTGATTCTAAAATGGCCCTCAAAAAGAATTCAACACCCATTAACCCTTATAAGGCTCTCTACTATGACCTATGAAGACGAAGAATGGCAACATGACATATCAAAATACAAGAGCAAGTAACAACTCGCTTCTCGCAAAGAGAAAAAAATAATGACATGGAAGTTTTGAAGAAAGGTATGGAAACTAAGATGAATGGTTTGAAGAAAGGTGTTGATGGTTTAAGAATAGTATGTAGTTAAGGATGTATGGAAGTCATATGGAATCTAAGATGGATGAGCAGAAGTTAAGATGGAAAACATGAATAATGATCTAAAAACAAGACATGGAAGGTTTGAAAAGTTGATACAAGAAATGTTTCCTAATGGTGAAAAGATAGTAGAGGAAACCATGGATGTAGAAAACAATGTTAATCATGATTTGAGAGAAAGAAGAAGTATAATGTAGTTGATAGAGGACAAGAATTTTGTTTGAGGAGCAGAAAATGATGTGCAAGGAAGCATTTACAGCGTTAGACTTGTGGAAAGGATCATCGAGGGAGATATTTTCTATAACATCGGTGAATATCCTAAATTTATAGGCGAGAAAACTAATGGGTGATGTCGACCAGCTTCCAAGGATATATTCGTTTGATAATGTGCACACTAATTATCAAACATCTATTAATGAAATGGAGTGTAAGATTTGTGACTGTTGTTTCTATTTAATTTTACCTTGGATCTAACTATAGTTATACTAATGACCTAATGGAAAAGTTTTGTTTGAATAAATAAGTGCATGAAGAGGCTTGGTTGGTGGAGTTGGCTACACAAAGCAATAAAATATTTCATCATTGGCTAAAATCTTGTTCATTTGAATTTAATGGTATGTCTACATTAGTGCTTCTAAATGTTTTTGTTGGGATCATACAATATGTTGTTGGGTATGGATTGGTTGTACATTCACAATACTAAAGTGGATTTCTATGCACGAGGCTATTTATTACTTTAATGATGATGGAGAGAATATATTGTAGGGTAAGAAGAGTCATATGTTAGTGAGAATTGTTACAACAACAAACAAACCATAGTAGCAGGAAAGAATGTGTATTGTTTGTAGTTCATATTTCTAGTGATATAGCTAAAGTTATAGATGATATGCTCAATAGGTATCTATTTTTGTAGAAGTTTCTCGTGGATATATCTTTTCAGTAAACATCTTATAGTTACCCCTTCATAGGGAAGTCAAATTTTCTATTGATTTGATAACAGGAGTAGCACCAACATCAAAGGAATTGCATATGAGAGTATCTGAAAGTTAGTGTAATTGAAGTTTTAGTTGAAGGAAACTTCAAGGGATAATGCTAGGGCACTGCGGTGACTCAGGGTGTTCCAATATTGTTTTTTAAGAAGAAGGATCATACCTATTGTGTTAAGGGGCATTTATTACGTAGTTGAACAAGGTGATGATTAAGAGTAGGTACCCATTGTCGCAGTATTGATGACTTGTTTGATCAACTAAAGGGGGAAACAAAGCTATTGAATATTGATATATATTAGGATATCATTAGGTATGCATCAAAGAATAAGACATTTAAAATACCATTTCTTAGACCAATGGTAAACTATGAGTCTTTTCTCATTCCTTTTTGTTTGACTAATGCCTGCTACTTTCATGTTTGATGAATTTTGCATTGAATCCTAATCTAGACACGTTTGATAGTATTCATTGAGGAAATATTCATATATTCTAAGAATGAGGAATAGCACAAGGACATCTAGAAACAATGTTTAAATTTCTCGAGAGAGAACCATTTGTATGAAAATCCTAGTAAATGAAATTTCTTTCAAACATAAGTTCATTACATGGGACATGTTGTTTCTAAGGAAGGTATAGAAGTGGGACCCACAAATGATCAGATTTATCATGGAGTGGGAAACCCTAGGAATGTGTATGAGGTAGATAATTCATGGTACTAACCTCGTTATTAAAGAATTTTCTTCGTGAACTTTCAAAATTTCATATCCTATTACATCTTTGCATAGAAAGGAAATAATTTTAAATGCATAGATGAATTCACATCAATATTTGAGGAGTTGAAGCACTACAAATGACTGTTATAATGTTTGGAGGTCGATATAAGGAATTTGTGGTGGTGTACAGACATTTTCATTGCAGGGGACTTGTGATTCCCGATGTACATGATAGGTAGCACCGTACGCAGTGAAGGAACTTAATGAAAACAAGTGAATTATGTGACACATGATCTCGAGTTCACAAAAATAATTCATGCACTAAAGATGTGGAGACACTATCTTTCAGAGGAGGTTTGTGTTGATGAGTGACTGGGCTAAAGTGGGATGATATACTTGTTTGAAAACCCTAATCAATTCCGTATAAATTAGGTGGTTGGCTATGCTTATGGGTTTTATTTCAAGATCAGGTACATTAATAGTAAAGAGAGAAGGGGTTGCATATGCTCTTAGCAAGAGTGGGAGGTAAATCACATGACCTATATGAGTTCTCATGGGATAGATTTATAGATCAAATCTACACGCAAACAACAAGAGACATGTACCATCACCTTAAGAACATGTTGTAGCAATAGGGTTGTTAGGTCTTACATGGCTAGTATAGCCACTTATTGTTGTTATTGTAACCCCCCTTATGTTATTATTGTACCCTATAACCCCCATATTTTTATTATTGCACCCTTAAATTATTGTTAGCTCGCTTAGATTACATTGTCGCCCCACCAGGATTAGATTGTGGCCCCATGGACTTTGCATATATAGAGAGGAGTTTTTGTAATTTGTATGATCCAAGAATTGTTCATTCATGTAATATATTGAGGTTCCCCGAAGTGGCTTATTTATAAGGCATTGATATCTCATTTCTTCTATTTTTGGAGTTTGCTTTCACAACATTTGGTAACAGTAGCTTTGGATTCCGTGGTTTTGCCGCTTCTAAACAAGTCATCGTGGTATGATCGCTATAACGTTTTTTCTATCAAGAAGCTGAAATTTTTAGAGTACAAAGTTTAAACTCGAGGAACATTGTCGCAAACTTTCGTAGCTTGGTTTGGAATATTTTCAAGAGATACATCTATGGAAGTTAGGTCTTTTTGCGTGCTCCTAAATTTCACTTCCTAAAGTGGTCACACGAATTTTCCCTATAACGGATTTTTCTATGAAGGTTCGGAAGCTGAAATATTTAGAGCATGAAGCTGAAATCCTAAGGAGATTCTTCTGCTAAAAATTTCATATATTGGTTCACAATGTTTTTAGAGATAAGGATCTATGGAAGTTAGGTCTTTTCAAAATTCAAATTTCATCTCAAAGAGGTGATTGTGGGAAAATATCTATAACTCTCTTCCGAGCATCGGATTGGAATTATGTAAAAAGTGACCGGAAGTACATGATCGTAGTTTTATGTCTATATTTGCAGCCAAAGGAGAAAACAATGACATGGTAAGTCATAAAATTTTGCTCTACTTCTAATCTGAAGGTCCATACTCAGGTCATTGTGGGAGATTGGACATAAATTTTTCGAAGAGTCCAAATCAATTCAGACCTTTGCATTTGAAAGAAGTCAGAGGACTACTATAGGGCCAAATTTTAGATATTCGTGATCTCAGAATTACATATACAAGTCAATTTCAATATTGAGCTACTCAAAAGTAAGTAAAAGGTGTATTTTTTTCCAAATTGCATAAGTCTTGTTTGAAGAATCAAGTTGAATTGATTCCAAGGGCATATTATATAGTAGATATTAGTATTGGATTCTAAAATGGCCCCTAAAAATAATTCAACACCCATTAAGCATTTAGAAGGCACTACTATGACTCATGAAGACGAAGAATGGCAACATGACATATCAAAATTATGAGCAAGTAACAAATTTTGCTCTCACAAAGAGCAACAAAAAATGACATGGAATTTTTGAAGAAAGGCGGGAAATTAAGATGGATGGTTTGAAGAAAGGCATGGATGGTTTTAAGAATGGCATGGAAGCTAATATGGATGGCATGGAAGTCAGGCATGGAATATGAGATGGATGACATGGAAGTTAAGATGGAAAACATGAATAATGATCTAAAAATAGACATGGAAGGTTTGACAAAGTTGATACAAGAATTTTTTCCTAATGGTGAAAAGATAGTAGAGGAAACTCATGATGAGAACAAAATAAATGTTAATCAAGATTTTAAACTCTAATTTTGGAGGGAAGAACCACCATATTCCAAAATGGATATGAGGAATTTGATGGAAAGGATCCCGTAACATGGATACTACAGAGTGGAGCAATATTTTGATCTCAATAATGTGCAAAACACATAAAAGGTATGCATTGCAACTTTACATTTAGAACAAAATACATTTGTGTGGTATCGACGAATTTTCTCCTCTGTGAAAAATTGTCACTTGGTCAATTTTTACTGCGATGGAAATGATAGCACATTATGAGGACACAAAGAGCGACACTTTCTTTACCCAATTGATAAATCTCAAACAAAAGTGTCTGGGCAGACACATTGAGGACTTCCAAAATTGAATATATGGGTAGCCGATATTTTAGGAGCACAAGATTGATCTCTTCATAGTACTTTAAAGGATAACATCCAACATGAAGTTCGCATTTTGGAACCTCGATTCATTGGAGAAGGCATTCAGTTATGTAAGAAAAAAATTGAATGTAAAATTATGGCGATATGAATCCTACCACTCACTTCTATAAAGATGGAAGTGTTCCTACTCCTAGATTTCCACAACCTACAACGTTGACACCACAAAATTGGAAGAAAAAAGAGCAAAAGAGCTTTGATATAGTTGTTATAGAAAATACACTAAAGGTCATAAGTGTGTCGAGAAGAAATTATTTTACATAGATTGTGAAGGGGAGGAAGAAATGAACAAGAAGAGGATATACACTAGAAACCAACTCCTAGAAGAGGAAGAAATGAGTCCGACCATATCATGTAATGCACTCGGGCAGGAATTACCACCAAACTTCTAGATAGAAGGACATATTAAGAAGAAAAAGGTAATAGTGTTGATTGATTCATGTAGGCACCCATAATTTTATTCATTGTGAAGGTAGCCAAGGAATTGAATTTTTTCCTACACCAAGACCATATCACAAGTGATGGTTGCAAATGGAGGAACTATAAATTGCTCCCTGCTGAAAATGCCATAATATCAAGCTAACCATGGGGGAATATGTATTGAATAGTCCAATTCTTTTCATTCCTGTTGGGAGAAGCCGATGTTGTACTAGAGTACAATGGTTACAATCTTTGGGGATGGTATTCTTTAACCAAGAACTTTTTCTTGAAATTTTTTCCACAAGCAAAGGAAGTCGAATTACTGGGTATTGGTAAGCCGGGAAATATAATAAGCTCTAATGTCATGACAAAGCTTCTAAAGGAAGAACAACGAGTGTAATTGCACAATTATGCTCACTAGAAGTTCCAACATCAAAATCATCTATTTATGTAGATCTCCATAAAGTCTTGGAAAATCATTCTGTTGGGTGTTTAAACTCTAAAGGGGTTCTCACCTATTTGTGATCATGATCACAAGCATAATTTGATTCTGTGAAGTGTTCCTCCAAACACGTGCCTTTAGATATCCTTATATCCAAAAGAGCAAAATTGAATGTATGATTGCGTAATCGTTAGAGGTAGGTATAATTCAACCTAGTGAACGTTCTTTTCCGTCTTCCCGTAGTATTGGTACAAGAAGGATGGATCATGGCACATGGAACTGATTTATGGGAGCTTCATTATGCCACCATTAAAGATAAATTTCCCATTCTTGAATTTGATGAATTATTGGATGAATTACATGGAGAAATTTATTTTGCCAAGTTGGATCTTCATCCATGATATCATAAAATTAGAATGAAGATCAAGATATTTTGAAAACAACATTTCGAACTCATGAGGGCTATGAATTTTTGGTCATGCATTTTGTTCACCAATGCACCTTTCTACATTTCAAGGTTTGATGAACTCCATTTTCAAACTCTTCCTTAGAAAATTTGTGCTAGTATTTTTTGATGATATACTAATTTATGAAAGGTGTCTTGGAAGGATCATGTTCAACATGTTGACAAGGTTCTCAAACTATCATGGTGGAGAAATAAATATATGCAAAAACATCCAAATGTTTTTTTGGAGTACAAGAGGTGGAAATTAACTGGTCATACCGTATCCACTCCAGGGTGTTACAGACCCTAAAAAAATTAAATCCATTAAGGAATGAAAGTCCCCACAACAAGAAAACAAATGCTTGCAAGGATCTCTTGGGTGAACAAGGTATTATCGCAAGTTTGTTAAGAATTATGGGAGAACAGTGCTGATTCCTCTTAACAACATTATTGAAGAAAGATGTGTTTTCATGAGTTCAAGCAACTAAGGCTCTTGAACATCTTAAAGAGGAAATGTGCCTAGCACCGGTCTTAGCTACGCACTTCACAAAAATCTTTATTATGGAATGATGCCTTAGGAAATGGAATTCTTTATGGGTTATTTCATTTACATGAAGAACTATTTCTTTTGAAAGTCATCCAATCAAAGGAAAGTATTTACAAACCTATTTATGAGAACAAATGTTAGCAATACTACACACTAAAGAAATGGAAAACTTACCTAATGGGATGACACTTCAAGGTAAAAATTGACTATGATAGTCTTAAATACTTTTGTAACAAAGACTATTCTAAGAGAAGAAAATGGATCACAAAGATGTTTGATTATGACTTTGAAATAATCTACAAAAGGGAATCCAATGTTGTTGCAGTAGGCACCTCAAGAAAGAATGAAGAGGTGGAAGCATTTCCTTTGTGCCATTTCTATTATCCAACCAGATTGGATAAGTAAAGCAAGAGATGAATGGAAGAAGGATGAAGAAGGGATACCATTCAAAAGTTATGAAGAAGATCCCACTAAATCACACATTTAGTTGGAAAAATGATTCCTTATGGCACAAAGATTGCTTATATTTTTGTAATAATTCCCAAATAAAACAAAAAATATTCTTTTTGAATTGCACACTCCTCCTTTAGGAGGATACTCGTGGATTTTTAAAAACTTTCACTAAAGGTGGGTGAAGAAGAATTTTTTTGGATGGCTCAAACTGAGACCAAAATTTTCTGGTGGAATGTTTGGTTTACAAAGGCATATAGTTGAGAAAATTAAGACCAGTCTTCTAAAACCTTTATCCATTCCAAGTCAATGTTGGGAGGAGATTTCAATGGATTTTATCATAGGTTTACCTAAGTCCGAAGGAAAGAGTGTCATGATGGTGGTAGTTGATAGACTTAACAAGTATGCACAATTTTTAGCATTATCTCATCCATTTAAAGAAAGTACGCTGATACTACATTTATGGACACAATTCAAAAAGCTACATGGGAATCCAAGGGTTATTATGAGCGATAGAGATCCTATTTTACTAGAAATTCTTGGACGAAGTTATTTTCTTTTTTGGGTACTCATCAGGCTCACAGCTCATCTTATCATCCTCAATCCGATGGTCAACCGAGATAGTAAATAAATGTTTGTAAGGATAGAGTTCAAGAGCCTGTGTATCCGATAAACAAACACAATGGGTCGAGTGGTTATCACCGAATGGTGGTATAACACTTCTTCCATACCGCAGCAAAAATGACCCCATTTATGGCACTTTATGGATATCATCCACCATTCATCACATCATATTTAAGAAAAAATTGAAGGTTCAAGCAAAGGAAGATCACATCGAGCATCAACGTTAAAGTTCTCTCCAACTTCTTAAAAAGATAACCCTAATTTGGGACAAAATCTAATGAAACAACATGAATATCAACATCACAACAGAGATGTTTTTTGTATGTAGGAGACTAGGGTATTTTTACGTGCTACAACCATACAAACAAATGTCCCTCGAAGAAATATAAGAAGGATAATAAATTATCGCCAAAGTACTATGGTCCTTACAAGGTGTTGCACACGATTGGTACTATGGCACAAATTGGAGTCATTTCTTCAACAGCATCCGGGGCCCATGTTTCATACTTAAAGAAGGTTATAGGTAGTGTAATATTCCAAATCAAAACAATCTTTTCCGTAACTTGATGGGGAAGGGAAAAATCATATTGGAACTCAAGGCTACTAAACAAGAACTTGGATAGCTACGAAATCGATCAATTTCGCAGTATCTCATCAAGTAAGAACTTACAAATCGAAGATTCTACATGGAGTGATGAGAATTTTATGGCGAAGTACCCGCAGCTACTCAAAAGTTGAGGAAAACACTTTTTTTGAAGGATAGGGTACATTAGGTTCCTAAATTATTAGTATAGGTCCCTATTGTTGTTATTGTAACAACCTTATCATATTATTGTGCCGTTAAATTATTGTTGTTAGGTCACCATTTATTACATTATGGCCCCACTAGATTACATTGTGGCCCCATGGAGTCTCATATAAAGAAAGGATGTTTTGTGTAATTTGTATCATCAAAGAACTGTTCATTCATGTAATATATTGGAGGTTGGGCTCCCCATGGCTTATTTTCAAGGTGTTAATATCTCTTTCTCTATTTTTGGAGCTGGTTTCACAAGGAAGGATAGGTAGTGCTTAAGCACGAGTGAAGGAAACTTAAATGAAAAACAAGTGGAATTATGTGACACATGATCTCAAGTTCACAAAAATAATTCATGCACTAAAGATGTGGAGACACTATTCTCTTGTGAGAGGTTTGTGTTGATGACTGACTGCTGGGATGAGATACTTACTTGACCACCCCAATATGAATTCCGTATAAATTATGTGGTTGGCTATGCTTAGTGAGTTTTTTTTCGAGATCAAGTATATTACTAGTAAAGAGAGAAGGGTTGCATATGATCTTAGTAGAAGAGTGTGTAAATCACATGACCCATATGAGTTCTCATGCGATATATTTATAGGATCAAATCTTACAGCAGGACAACAAGTGGACATGTACCATCACCTTAAGAACAGGTTGTGGCGTAGGCTACAAGTGAACAAGGATGTGGACTATCATCTCACAGGAGATCGTTTGGCATAATTTGGGGCCAGGATATATGTGCCAAACACGTGAGCTCAAGAATCTTATATTAGAAATTTCCATGTTAAACCATATTCGGTGTCACTCCAGACATCAAAATACATTACCAGTTAAGAAGTTTTATCATTTGTCAAACTTGAAGGAAGAGGTGGTTGATTTTGTGGTGAGGCTTTATATTGTCAATAGGTAAAATAAAATTTTAAGTATCTAGGTGGATTGGTGAGTTTATCCTAATTCTAGTTGAAAGGGGAGGTCATTTTCATGGAATTAATTACTAGTTTTCCAAGTACATCTAAACAACATGACTCTATTATGGTTGTGGTTGAAAGGTTGAATAAGGAAGCTCACTTCATTCTAGTGAAGTTGAAGAATTCAAATATTAAGATAGCATAGGTATTCATCGTAGAGATAGTGAGGTTGTATGGTATTCTTATGCATATTATATCCATAGACATTCCAAGCTCACTCTATAGGTTTTGGAAGAATTTTTTTTTTGCAAGTTTGGGTATAGAGTTACTTTCAATACAAGTGATCACTCACATACACATGGATAGACAAAGAGGGTCGGAAGTGATTCTAAGGGGACATGTTGAGGATGTATGCTATATTATTAGAGAATGTGGGAAGATCATCTTCCACTAGTTGAGTTTACTTATAATAATGAGTGTTAGAGTCACTACGATGAGTCTATTCTAGAGGCACTTATGGGAAAAGTTGTAACACTCTTATCAGCTTGGAGTGATCTGGAAGAAAATGGTATTGATTTGACCGTACATATGTGAGATGGAACAAGAAATACTGTGTTATCAAGAAGAATCTAAACACAACATAAGATAGAAATAAGAGTTATGAAAATTAACAAATGGTGTTTAAGGAATTTCAAAGTTGGAGGAGCATGTGTACTTCCGCATCAATCCCAAGAGGAGTTCCTTGTGTATTGATCATGTGCCAAGTTTGCACCTCATTATCACAGTGCCTTTTGAGATCATTGAGAGGATTGGACTAGTGGCCCATAGACTTGAAATGCTTTCAATGAATTTCCATGATGTTTTTCATACAAATTTATTAAGGAGTATGAGAAATATGTTGATCATTTGATTGACTCGTTTGTATTTCACGTGAGCTAGAAGCCCTATTCCACTGAAAATCAAGCAGCATTTTTTAGTGAAAGATGTTCATGCTTCCGGAATTGGGAAAGTTAAAACTATCGAGTTACATTTTATTGGGGACAGCATGTATATGTATGTCATCATCACCATCGAGTTGTGTTGTAAATATCCAATAAGAAGTATGGTGTTCATGATGTTAGTTATGTATTCAGAAGTATGATGATGTAAATGTTGTATTGACTTGTGTTTTAAAGTTCAATGGGAAGCATGTATTTGTGTATTTATAAGTATTATTCAACATCGAGGATAGTTTTCCATCAAATCGATGGGTTTATAATAACTCTATTTTATTTCCTATGAAAATAAAATAATAACCGAAGGTCATGTATCACACACTCCAAGCCGACCGTTGGGAAAAACATAGCAAAGGCGGGGGATCACCGGTGATTAATTAATGGCTATGGAAATTGGAAAAGGAATTGGCAAAAGGGAAAAGTGGAAATAGTAAAGGCAGATTTTATTTATGGAAATAAAGGAAAATAGGAGGGATAGGGAGATGAAAAGGTCACAAGATTTCATGTCGTAAAATTGAAACAAATTGAAGGAAAAATGAAGAAAATAGAGGCCTCAATGATAAAAAGACTTCTAAGGAAGAGTTCAGTAAATTCTTTGCTGACTTTAGCTTGGAGATCTCTTCTATTCTCACACTCTCTCATATTCTTGCACACTTAAAGTTTCCTTTGAGCACTTTATCATAAATTGAATTTGGAGAAATAAGAAAGGAACAAAAATAAGTGACAATGGGATCAAAACTACATCCATTTATTTGTAGGTTACATGTCGCACGCATAATCCCTTGTTGATTTGGCGGTTTGTATATGCATGTGATTATTTGGTTATGAGTATGTCATATGGAGGATTTCCTGGATTGATATTGGTTTTTCTCTTGCCTTTCCATTTCGGATAGACATGGTGTTGTGGGATTTTTCCACCCAGGTTTTTATGATTGGTGCTTGTAATTCCATATGGTTGTGGGTTGGAACAATGCTATGCAGTTTTGGAACAAAGTTGACGGTTACTAGTCCTAGAGCATAGGTTGCAAATGATTTGGAGAAATGGGTTGGTTGAGTTACTAACTCGGAGTGACATTGTACAAACGCTCCGAAGCCCTAAAATGTCAGGATTGAGTTATTTGTTCCTAGAGACCCGGAGAACTTGGGTAGAGACTAATTTTTTTGGTGATATTGATTTTGGCCATGAGGTGAGCCATGGTTGAGGGTTGAGGTGGTTTGGACTCTCGGTTCTGGTTTGGTTTTTGTGTTGTTTATTCAATGAGATCCCACATTCATGCTAGGAATATGGCATGAGGGTGATTTGATGAAAGAGAGATTGGTTCAAATTTCAAATCTATGGTTGGGTGGTACATGGAAGTCCTTTCGTATCATTGTTCGTACCTCCATATGTTAATAAGAGTTATTCTTCTTCAAGTGCCAATATGTGCTGTGGGGTAAGTATCCATGCTAAGAGGTAGGGAATGTCAAGAGCAAGCCAAGGTGCGTTGGAGAGTGCTAATACACAAGTTCAAGAGTGTTAGTGGGAGTACTAGGACAAATACAAAGGAGCACTAGGTCAAAAACTATGGAAGTGAATGAATATTAGGTGTGCTAGGGAGTGTCAATGAGTGCTATTTTTTATGTCAAGGACGTAGTGACAAGTAGCATTTAATCCCTGGTAAGCATGTTAGGGTAGCACGTAAGGCTGTGTTGAGAAGTACAGGTACTAGAGTTGCATGTGATAACATGCCAAATAGTGCCAAGGTATGCCAAGACATGTATGTGCTAAGCCCTGTAGGATGTGCAAGGTTCAAGGTTATTTCAATATATTTCTGGCGTAAACAAAGGAAGAACCAAGCTAAAATGCAAGAAAATAAACACCTATTAGGTTGATAAGTCATAAATTTATCATTTCAAAAGGGGCATCCTAGGGCACACTAATAATAAGTTCCGATACACAGAGTGCTACTGCATACTATGTTAATGTATGTCATTGTAAGACATGGAAGGCACCCAACAGCATGCTAGGGACTATAGGGCATGCCAAAACATGCAATAGAGTGCTATGTTGTGCTAGGGAACTCCACCATGTGCTTGGGCGTCTTATTCATGCCAAGATGTTCTAGGTACGAAGATGTTCTGCAGACATGTTAGGTGCTCAAAAATGTTAATGTGTCCCAAATAATGTTAAGGTGTGCCAGGATTGTTGAGGAGTGTTAGGCCCTTCACCGATAGAATTGATAGAAATTGATTATATTATGCATAATATATTTCTAAGCAGTATATGAACTTTATTCAAAGGGAATTTGCTAGATGATAAAACAAATTGAGATGAATCATGTTTTCACTCATAGGAAAATATATTCTCAATACCTCGGGGGGACATGATACACACTAATCACCTCTTAACACATTAACTCACTCTCTAACCACTATGGCCTTGGACACATGATGAAAAAGAGTCCACAATAGTCTTAAATCACCATCTTTTGACAAAACGAACAAGTACAAATCTTCATAAAAATTCATTGGAATGATTCGTATTTACCTAACATTTTTCACCGTCACGAAAAGCAGCCAAAAATAGCATTGGTGAGGGTCAATAAAAGATCGTGACTAGAAGTGTCACACAAGAGAGAATTAGTGGTCGGCTCAACGACCCTCACTCAAAAGTGTTGAAAATGACCTTGTGACAAACCTTAGAGGACAATCACTATATACACTTACAACATAGTTTTTTTAAGGCTACATGCGATATTGGTGACGGACCTTAAAGATCTCTCACATGCATGACCCCCACCAATAACCTTTTTTGTTGTAGTGAGTAGATCTAACAAGAGGGCTTCCGCATCACATTTTCTTCTGAGAACAATATGCTCTCTGTGCTGGTCACGAGTTTTGAACTATGAGAACGTAAAATACACACGTCCCGAACATTTTCAAAAATGTCATATACAAAATTTTTTATTTTATGGGTTTAAGGAAACCCATAAATGAAAATGAAACAACCCAAGCGACCAAGAGGATGACAATTGCTTGAGATATCTCTTTTAAAGGATGAAGAAGATCCAAAGAGATTTTTCAAGAAAAATGGAAGAGGAGAATATCGTCGGATGAGATAGTGACTAGAATATATTCCCATCTCTAAAAAAGACCGATCATTCATATTCAACAATTCTTCCATTTTCCAAGCATGCAAATTTTGTATGGACAAGGGGCTCCAAAGAGACAATGTTTTAAAATGTTTTGAATTATATAAAGATAGATCACCTGCATTGGTTATGACTGGCCAATGTCACATGGTTACGTAAGGTACACAAAAAGGGAAAGTGTCCGGCTAATGTGGATTTTCAGATTTTTTATTGCCTCTTTCTTTTGTATATGTTTTTTCTTTTCACTTTGTCCATGTATTTGAGGATCATCACGTATTTTGAGCCCTTTTGCATTTTATTTTATTTTATCTATCATATTTTCTACAAATAATGTATACACTTGGTGTGTTGACAAAATAATTTTTTATTTTCTCTTAATAAAAATTATTTGTTTTCAACTTTGATTCAATTCCAATTAATCCATGTCCGAAAAATGTAAAATATTTATAGTCATGATGTCTTAGAAAATATATGAAAATATATAGTTTAAAATGTAATGCAACCATATAAATCAAAAGGCTAGTAAACATGTGGATAGTCATCAAAATAGGTAGTGGATGACACATGCTAAATTATAACATTATTTTAAATTATTAATAATATTAATTATAAATATAATTAATATAAGTTAAACATATATACATAAAAATAAAATAAAAAAAACAAGATTCTTAACCATGGACATTGAACCCCACTTTTACCATGGAGATTCTTAAGGTGTAAATAGTTTTGTTACAATCCCATGAACCAATGCCATGGTTTATCAATACAACATACAATCAATCATAAAAACCTTATAAAGATATCTAACAAGTGTGTTTGTTTTATTTTGGAATAATCCTTCCACAATGTAATTTAATTATTAATAATTATGTGGATAGTCATATCCATTTTGAAATATATATTTTATAATTTTAATTTAATTATCAACAATTATTTGAAGATGGTAAATATTTAACTTTACAAACTATTTTTAAAATAAAATATTTGAAGTAATAATCATAAATCAATATAAATTAAAATATAGATCATTATAAACATAATTTTTTTTATTATAATATAATAAAATATAATAAAAACATTTTTAAAGTTGATTTGAAATGATGAAGTATAAATGATAAACTTCTTATATTGTGTTATTTTCAATGGGATTACAATAAAAGCAATCTTTGAAATTTTCAAATTTATTATTATTGTAGATGATATTATTTCATGGGTGAAAAGATTATTATTTGATTTGGCATTTCAATCAATTATTATTATTAAGTTTATGTTATTATATCATTTGAGTCATCCATGACATCACGGCATTTCAATAAATTATTATTATTTTATTTAGCATTTCATTGAATTATTATTATTATCATTATGTTATTATATCATTTGAGTCATCCATGACATCATGGTATTTCAGTAAATTATTATTATCATGTTAATGTTATTATGTTATTTGAGTCATCCATGACATCAAGGCATTTGCATTTGGGTTTGCTTTATAGTAATGTTTTTTTTACTATTTAGGAGTAATCGATAACTGGTGAGTTTCATTGTGTGCCCAGGATCAATTGCTTTATACAATGTTATGGCGGGATGCGTAGGATACAGCTAGCGGTAACGTGAAGAAAGTCCCACCCCGAACTCCTATTATCAGATCGCCGTTGGTTGCAGCCAGCCACTGCGTAACACGTTTGTTGAGCCAGCTTGGGCTCAGCCACTGCTTACGGCCAAGAGACCTGTTGACTCAGCCACTGCCTACGGGCAAGGAATCCGTAGTTATGAAATAGTTAATTTATTGCAAATAGTTATTTGCAAGTGGTGAACTTATCCGTAGTTATGAACTCTCTAAGTGACTTGACTCCATTATTTTCTATTTTCTATGCAAGTGGAGTGTGATTTTTTTTTTTTTAATTTATTTGAAGTAGTTATTTGTATGGTGAACTTTTTATATTAATTATTTTTTTCGTTTGACCAAAATGCCTGTCAAACAAAAACAGGGGCGTCCTTGAAGAGGACCGCAAACACTTGGAACACTTGTTATTAGAGGTGGATGATTTGATTTTCTATTTGAAGGGATTATTCTTATTATTAAGAGAGGTCTTATGAGAATCTTATTTATTTTTAGTAATAAGAATAATTTTTTTAATTGATAAATGAAATAATTTTACTTTTAATAATAACATTTTTTTTTTACTCTTTTTTTTTTTCTTAAGTAAGACTAATTTCTATTAAGTTTAAAAGCTATAGTACAAAAACTGCACCAACGTCGCCTATGGAAGTCGACCGGGTTGGGCTTGATAGCTACAAAACATGCGAGTTTTTGACCCGCTTTCCGAGACGGGAACCAGCCTTTCAACCAAAGTTTTCCGAACCGCCCAACAAATGGGAAACCGGTTTCAAAGTTGTAGTAATAAAAAAACACCAAGTCCGAAAAACATACCGTACCGTAAAGCAAAGCAACATACACCGTAAAACATAAGATTTCCAAAAGAAACGAAACAGAGAACCCGATAAAACCGCGTGCTTATTCATGAGTGGTGAGGCGATTCTCAACACTCGGCAAGCGAACATCTCGCCCGTCCCCCGGTTCCTCCCCTCGAGAGCGCGTCCACCTCTTTTTCACGAACGTTCGCCATGTCGCCCGTGCCGCGGGAGCGACCCCCAAAGACGCCGAGAGGTTTGACGGATGGAAGGTCGTAGTGAGCGTTGACAAGATTTCGTTAGTAAAACCCGCATCCATCCCGATTCCGGACAGAAATGTGAGGAGGGCGTTGTTGGTTGAGCCGCCCACTTCACTTAACTCCTTCGCTTCTCATGCGTCGCGAGGCGTGGCATGATAATAATTTTTTACTTTTAATAATAATAATATTTTTAAATGGCCAAAGTAGTTTAGTCGAGTGAAATAGGGTTTAAACCTTATTGAGTATATGGCTCGTTATTATTGCTTAAGGAGTAGACTCCCTTATTTTTGTTGGTGTTTACGGTCTCATAAATCAAAAAGATTTTGTGTATGTGACGGTGTGTTGTTGATATGCTATGAGTGTTATATTACTAAATCATAAGATTAAAATGTATCTGGTTTGTAGGTTGCTGAACATATTATTGGTGTTATAAGACAACTAAGTGCACTGATAGTAAGACTTCCCTTAAATTAACGCATAAAATTACAACTTCACCATTGTCAACCAAAAAAAAGAAATTCATTAGTAAGATTTTATACGCAAATTATTTCAATAGATTATTCTTATTGTAATAGAGGTGATATTATTTGGTTCAGACATGTATGAGGATCACGGCATTTGGCTTTTCTTTACTCGCAGTTCTCCAACTTACTAACGTTGGTGGAGAGGCAGTCAGTTTCTTGGAGCTGTTTAGCCAGTGAAATAGTTCAGAGAAGCCGGCAAAATGCTAACGACCAGGTCGTCATTGTCATGGCTGTATCAAATCAAATAATATCACCTCTACTAATAATGTTATTGTTATTGCGATTCATATCAACCGCTGAGGCCGCACCTTTATTTTTCTTCATACTGTTCAAACCTAATTCTATGGGGTTGAGTACTTTGTTGTTGTTAAAGGTAATAGAATATTAAATGTTAGACAATAAAGTTAATTATTGAAATTTATTTTAATTGTATTATCAAAAGGATGTTTTTTATTTAATACATTATTTTTTATATTTTTTATTGAAATTTATTTCAATTGTATTATTAAATAGATGCTTTTCATTTTATATCACAGTTATTTTTTAAAGATAGTTTTAAAATTTAATGATTAAAAAATTGCTTATTATGAAATCAATATATTTTATTTTGTATGTGTAATCATTTTTTTTAATATCATTTCATCTAATTGATCTAGATTTTTGTATTATGAATTGGAGGGTATTTCATTTTGTTGGGGCAACTTGATTGGATTTTAACATTATGAATTAGAAGTGGTTCATTTTGTTTGGGCAACTAGACTAGATTTTAGTATTATGAATTGGATGCATTTCATATTGTTTGATTAAGCAATGGATTTTGGTATTATGAACTCTATGTATTTCAATTTTTTTGGCTAATCATATTGGATTTTACTATTAATAATTTTTGTGGCTAATCAACATAAAATAAATTGAAAAATTAAATAAAAAGTATTAGTAGAATTTTATATAGTGTTTTTCCCACTACCCTTAAAGAAAATAAAATAAAAAAGGAAGCACATCAATGAGAAAACATGGAGTTTCCAATCTAGAAGGGTTAACATGTGCAGATTTAGGTGGACTTTGTAGGGGTAAAGATCTTGCACCAAGGAGGGTCAATTGTCTCACAAACAGCAGGCTTACACCAAATTGGTGTGTATCTTGTTGTAACCTAAAATTAGACTACTATTATCACTACTATTATGGAAAATATAATCTTATAAACAATTGTTATAAGACGATATTTTAGGATAAACACAACCCTAAACATGACTTAAAAAACAGTTATTAATTTCCTTTAAAAAATAAAATCACACATTTTTTTTTTTTTTTTTTTTTAAATAAACAAAACAAAAATTAAGTTTATCATATTTTTTGATAGCATTTAAATAAACTCAAAATGATGAGTTTCATAAGGTTCATGTACTATGCCATCCCTATGAGGTTATTTCCAAAGTGTATTAAACAATTCGATGTACCACATAAAATAATCACAACCTAAATCTACACTCAAACATATTCCTTATCCATCCACAAAGGAAAAAAAATCTACCTACATAGTATATTTTTTTCCCTCACAATAAAACTAATGCATACATACATACGTACATACATTTATGTATTAACATTCTTCAACAAAAAATAAATCAAATATTCCAGTGACATTCTTCATCTAGACCCCAATAATTGTGAAAATGTGGACTTTTTCATGGAAAGCTAGATGAAAATAGTTAGAAGTATGACCCTTTCTTGTCTTCCAAAATGTACCACTGGGATATGTATCATACTTAGCAAAGCTTTTGAAAATCATTCATATGATGTTCTTTCTTTATAAATATCATTTAAAAAAAAGGGTAGATGAAATCTTTGCAAATTCCCTCAAACTTCATTTAATAATGGGGAGAAATGCTTATACAATTTTTCTCATTCATCCATTCTATAATATTTATTTAATCTTCAATGAATTGCAACTTTATGGATTTTTTTGTTTACATAAATAGAAGAAAATTTGTTTTAGAGTCACCAACTCAAGATAGCTACTTCTTAGTCCCAATCCAATTCCGAACTTGAAACTATAACCTCCATATTGGTTCATATATACCTCTACTCTGTTAGAAAAGGTAAAGCTTAGTATCCATGTTTTATGCTCAAATCCAGAGTAGCCGTGTCCCTAGTAAAAATTAATGCATACAATTTCTTTTGTATATCATTATATGGCTCATGATTCTATGTCTCACATGTGAATTATGTACACTTTATTTATGAGGCATATTTTACTTTTTCAGTTTTGAGAAATTCCAAAATATATTTTATAGTCTATTCTATATTACAAAACTTGGTTTAAGGGATGTATCCTTTATGTTGTCACATGAAAGGCTAAATGGGATTAGCTTAAAAATGGATCATATGTTGTATAACCAAGGATCCAAATATGGTTTTAAGCTCAAAATAACTCTTTATATATTTAATGTGCATTATACTAATTAATGTAATGTAACCAAATCACTTTTTTTATTTACAACCAAGATCTCTCTTAAATCTAGATCTATGAAGCACCCAGATGAGGCAAACATCACTTTAAAAATAAAAATGAAATGTCACTTGCTTTTACTTAACATCTATCTATTAGTTGTTATTACAACTTAATACAAAAGAAATATGATTAAAATATTTCATTCTCTAGTTATAATTAAAATATTTTCATCTTTATTTCAAATAAGATATTTTTATATGGATTTTTAGATTTTTTTTTTAAATCATTATGAAAAAAATATCAAGATATATATATATATATATATATATATATATATATAAGCTACTTTAAATTTTAAAAATATAATACATATGTTACAACATGGAAAATTCATTGTGAACCTTGACACCAAGGCCTCACTGATAAGATACCATGAGGAGGACCATCTTCCCTAAAAAGGAGAAAACCAAACAGTATATTATGAATGGAAAATTTCGAATCAAGTTTATTATCTTACAAAAAAACCACGGACACTACAAAATTTTCTCCGTATCGATTGTTAATGTAAGGACTATGCAAGAGAAAATTTGAAAACATAGGAAAGCAAAAGCTAAATGGTGAATCTTTCTCATACCAAGTGCTTTCCTTCCGAGCTTGAGGGGAATTCGTTTGAATAGGGACGCATGCAAAATGGTGAGTTATCGTGGGAACTGTATCCTGGATGAATGACGAATTTACGAGGATGAAATTGCGACCAGATGAGTGAAACTCCTTTCAGGAGTGGGAAAAAGAGCGCTAAAGTATTAATATGGGGCCTTATTATTAAAATGGAAAGTGGACCTCAAACTCAAATTAAATTTGATTTAAGCTACGGCTATGGTGGTTATTGGTATTGTTCATTATTATATTTTATTAGTAATACCTAATACATAAAACAATTTACTCAAATATATATAAAAGGTATGAAATCAATTTTTTTGGTTTTTTTTTATCTTAAAGAGAGTATAAGATGAAATGAGGTTTTTTTTAAAGAGTTGATTTTTATTGTGATATTAGTATAAAATTAGAGGTTTTTGTTTGCAATAACATGGGTCAATTTTTTAAAATAGAAATTAGCTATATCTCAGAAAAGGTAATTAGTCTAAGAATTCTATTTTTTATACTTTTAATGTATAACCCTATTTTATGATCAACGATAGGAATTTTTGGTTCCTAAAATGCTTACCCTAGCCAAAACTTGGAAAAATATATCTTTAATACATGTTTGTAAAATAAGAAACTGATCCTTCAATTAAATTCTATGAAAGAGAGAAGATTATATCACTTAGCATTAGAAGCAACAACCATCACACCAAACTAAAGAAAAATTGATGCAGGAATTGTGTGGAAGTGGCCACAGTTAGGTGGAATAAATTAATATTTTCAAATTACTAGCATCTATAAAATCAAAGACAAAAAGAAGCCTCAATTTGAACAATTTAGTTAAAAATTGGATTAAATATTGTTTTCCCTTCATGTGTGTGCTTTGTAGCTAGTTTTGATTCTTTGCTAGTTACAATACATCTACAAAAACATACCTAACATTAACTATTTTCTAAGTTCAGTTATTCAACAAAATTCATTCAATCTCAAAATGAATTCACAATACTAACATCAACATATTCCGTCATGAAGTATATGTAAATATCAACAAAATTCAAATCCCAGACTATTTAAATATGTGGTAGCAAGTATGACAAGGTCAATGATTACCATTACATATTAACATTTGAGGCTTCCCCATTTATGGATCCATTTTTTCTTAACAAGTTTTTGTCTTTATTAGGAAAGTACACTCTCATGTTTTGACATGGTCAAAATATACAGGTAGTAGGGAAAAAACCCAAGAAATCACCTACTTAAATATGGAGTTATTGGAAAAAACTTCCTATGTAGTCTCTGTTACACTAACATGAGGCTTGCTTTGATCAATTTGGTTTAGCATTAGTGGAAATGTTGTTATCCTTTCGTGTATTCACTTCATATCTAGTTTTGAATATCTACTACAACCTAGATGCCTACTAGTTCACATCGTACATGAGGAATATCATTAACATATTAAACTAAAAGTGAGGAATTATATGGAACCAACAACTAAACTTACGTCTTAATCTCTATAAGTATAAAGTATTGAGTAAGATAATGTTAATGAATACCCTATCTTGGTTACCTATTCACACTTGAGGAATCCTCATTTTTGGACCCATTTTTTCTTGATGAGTTGTTGACCACATTAGAAAGGTCATATGTAATGTTTTTACATGGTCAATAGCTCCATATATGAAAAAAATAACCATACATTATGTGCTTAAATAAGGAGTTAGCATCGTTAATAGAAACATTATTTTGATTAATTTTTTTCACCATTTGATAAAATATTTTTTTTATCTTCCTCTTTGCACTTTGTAGTTCATTTTGATTCTCTCCTACTGGCCAGAGATTTTTGAGTACAAACCCCAGATTAACAACTTTAAAATTTTTCAAGTTAATATTCCAAATCAAAGGAAAAGGATTACAGGGAATTTGATGCATCATCTTCTAATAGTGAATTTTACCAATTATGTTTTCATCTGCAAACAAATTAATCCTCGAATAATTTTTTCCTCCTTTCAAATCCCAAACTTTTCTCTGTGTCTTCTTAATGTCATATGTTTCTAAGGCAAATGATGAAAAACAACCGAAATATTATTATCCTTGAATAATTTTCACCTCCTTCTGTTAGGTCCCTATAATACTAGTGTATCTCCTTATTGTAATTGTTAATATAGCCCCCTTATTGTTATTTTTTTTCCCATGTAGTCCCCATATTATTATTATTATTATTATTTATATTAACTGAAACAATTATATTTTATTTATTGGTAAAATTTGGTTGGGTCGTGGCCAAATCAACCATTGTTGCAAGATAACAAGCTAGCTTCCTATTACATGATAAAAAACAATTCAAGGAATGAAGATTTGTGAATGCCAAGACATGTGAGATGCTAAGCCATGCTAGGATGTGCAAGGTTCAAGGGTATGTCAATATGTTTGAAGGCAAAAAAAGGAAGGACCAAGCTAAAATGAAATAAAATGAACATCTAATAGGGTTGATAAGTCATAAATTTACCTTTTCAAAAGGGGCATGCTAGGTACACTAATAATAGGTTCTGAAACATGCCAAGTGCCAATGTGTGTTAAGTGCTAATGTATGTCAATGCATGCGAAGGTGTTCCAGGGCATGCTAGCGACTACATCTCATACCAACTCATGCACTAGAGTGCTATGTTGTGCTAGGGAATTCCAACATGTGCTTGGGAATCCTAGTCATGGCAAGATGTTCTAGGTACGAAGATGTTCCAGGACATGTGAGGTTCTAATTAATGTTAGTGTGTCCCAAATAATTTTAAGGTGTGCTAGGATAGTTGAGAAGTGTTAGGTCTCTCTCACTAATAGAATTGATTGAGCTTGATTATTTATTATATAATATATTTTCTTAGACTAGTGGAACTTTATCTAAAAGGAATTTGCTAGATAATAAACCTAATAGAGATGAATGATGTTTTGACTCAGGAAAAATCTATTCTCATTACTTGAGGGAAATGATACACAGTAATTACCTCTTAACACATTAACTCACTCTAACCACTATGGCCTTGGAAACATGATGAAAAAGAGTCCACAATAATGGTCTTAAATCATTATCTTTTGACAAAAGATATACTAACAAGCACAAAGCTTCATAGAAAATTCATTGGAATGATCAGAGATGACGAACATTTTTTTATGGTCACCAAAAGTAACCAAAAATAACATTGGTGAGGGTCAATAAAATATCCTGACTATAAGTTTCATAAAAGAATGAATTAGTGATGGGAATTTAATGACCCCCACCAAAAGTGTCATTGAAAATGGCCTTGGTGACAAACCTTAAAGGATAATCACTATATACACTTACAACATAGTTTTTTTAAGGCCATATGCGAGATTGGTGACGAACCTTAAAGATCTGTCACAAGCATGACCCTCACCAATAACCTTTTTTGTTGTAGTGAGTAGATCTAACGAGAGGGCTTCCATATCACATTTTCTTCAAGAACAATATTTTGTAGTGGTCACAAGTTCTCGACTTTGAGAACACAAATACACACGTCATGAACACTTTTAAACATGTCATATACAAAATTCTTGTTTTCTGGTCAAGGAAAACCTAGAAATGAAAATGAAACAACCCAAGCCACCAAGAGGATGACAATTGTTTCAGATGTCTCTTTTAGAGGATGAAGAAGAATAATCCAAAGAATTTTTTCAAGAAAAAATGGAAGAGGAGAATATCTCTCGGATTAGGTAGCCACTAGAATATATCTCCCCACCTCTAAAAAGACCGATCATTCATATTCAACAATTCTCTCCCCTTGTAGCCATGCAAATTTCGTATGGAAAAAGGGGATCCAAAAGAGACCATGTTTTAAAACTTTTTGAATTAGATAAAGATAGATTATTGGCATTGTTTCTGATCAAACCAATGTCACATGGTTAGTACAAGGTACACAAAAAAGGGTAAAATGTCTGGCTAATGTGGATTTTGAGATTATTTATTGCCCTCTTCTTTTGTATATGTTTTTTCTTTCTCTCTTTCTCCATGTATTTGAGGATCATTGACATATTTTGAGCCCTCCTTGCATTTTATTTTATTTTTATCTATCATATTTTCTACAAATAATGTACACAGCTAGTGTGTCAGTAAAAATAAATTTTACCTTCTCTTAATAAAAATTACTGGTTTTGAACTTCTTGATTCAATCTCTCCAATTAATCCATGTCCAAAAAATGTAAAATATTCATAGCTAGTGAGATTCTACAAAATACATGAAAAATCAATAGTTTATAATGTAATGCAACCATATAAATCAAAAGGCTAGTAAACATGGATAGTCATCAAAACAGGTAGTAGATGGTACATGCTAAATTATAACATTATTTTAAATTATTAATAATATTAATTATAAATATTACTAATAATATTAATTATAAATATAATTAATATAGAAGTTAAACTTATATACATTAAAAAATATATAACAAGATTCTTAACCATGGAGAGTGAACCCCAATTTACCATGGAGATGTTTAGGATGTAAATAGTTTTTGTTACAATCCCATGTACCAATGCCATGGTTTATCAATATAACATACCCAATAAATCATAAAAAAACCTTATAGATACTACAATAAATGTGTTTGTTTTGTTTTGGAATAATCTTCTGAGAGTGTAATTTAATTATTAATAATTACATGGATAGTCATTTCTATTTTGAAATATGTATTTTATAATTTTAGTTTAATTATCAGCAATTATTTGAAAAGTAATAGAAATTTAACTTTTACAAACTATTTCTAAAATAAAATATTTAAAGTAATAATCATAAATCAATATAAATTAAAATATAAATCACTAGAAACACAATTTTTTTAATTATAAAATAATAAAATATAATGAACACCTTTTTTTAACTAATTTGAAATGATAATTTATAAATGATAAACTTCTTATATTGTATTATTTTCAGTGGGATTGCAATAAAACCCTTTTTAAATTTTCAAATTTATTATTATTGTAGGTGATATTACTTCATAGTGCAGAGATTATTATTTAATTTGGCATTTCAATGAATTATTATTATTATTATGGTTATGTTATTATATCATTTGAGTCATCCATGACATCACGGCAATTGGGTTTGCTATATGTTACTACTCGCAGTGGTGGGATACAACTGGCCTGAACGTGAAGAAAGTCCCACCCGGAACTCCTTACAGCTATAGCCTCCAACTATTATAAGACGCCGTTTGTTGGAGTCAGCTGGGGCTCAGCCACTGCCTACGGGCAAGGAATCCCTAGTTATGAACTCTATGACTTGACTGCATTATTTTCTATTTTCTATGAACATGGAGTGTGATTTTTTTTTAATTAATTTGAAATAGTTATTTGTAAGTGGTGAGCTTTTTATATTGAATTATTTTGCTCAAAGAAAATATAAAAATGGGTATAAATACGGGGGAGTCCTTGAGGAGGATCGCAATAACACTTGCTGACCATTTAAAGGGATTATTATTATTAGACGTGAGATTATTTGATTTGCTATTTGAAGAGATCATTCTTATTATTAAGAGAGGTGAGATGAGAATCTTATTTTTTTTAATAATAAAAATAGTCTTTCGAAGAGATCATTCTTATTATGAGGAGAGGAGAGGAGAGGAGAGGAGAGGAGAGGTGAGGTGAGGTGAGGTGAGGAGAGGATTTTATTTTTTTTAATAATAAAAAGATTTTTTTCAAATGATAAATGAAATAATTTCATTTTTAATAATAATAATTTTTTTAAAATGGCAAGTAGGTTTATTTAGCTGAAATAAGTTCAAATTTTATTGAGTATATTGCTTGTTATGATTCAGGCTCAAGGAGTAGGTTTCTCTATTTTTGTTAGAGTTTAAGTTCTTGCTAAATCATAAGATTCGGTGTATCTAGCTTGCAAGTTAGTGGATACGCTATCCGTGTTATATTGCTAAATCATCATCTAAGTTGCAAGTTACTACACATATTAACAATGTTATAAGACAGCCCAGACAATTAATCCTAAGACCTCTCTTAAATTAATCTAAAAAATTACATATTCACCATTGTAAAAAAAAAGAGAAAGAAAAAAAAAATATACGTGAGATTATTTCATCAGATTATTCTTATTGTTAATTGAGATGATATTATTTGGTTGAGACAGCCATGAGGATCACGACATTTGACTTTTCTTTACTCACAGTGGTGGGTGCGGAGTTGACTCCAACGTACTAACGTTGCGGAGAGGCAGTCAGTTTCTTGGAGCTGTGACCGTAGGAGGCCAAATGCAAATGCTAACGACCTGGTCTTCACCACTACTAATAATGCCGAGGCCGGCCTCGGCATGTTGACTGCATCAAATCAACTAATATCACCACTACTAATAATGTTATTAGGATCCTTATCAACATGCCGAGGCCGCACGCTTTTATTTTCTTCATATCATTCTGACCTAATTCTATGGGATTGAGAGTACTTTATTGTTGTTAAAGATAATAGAATATTAAATTTTAGACAATAAAATAAATTATTGAAATTTACTTCAATTGTATTATTAAATGGATGTTTTTCATTTTATATCACAATTATTTTTTAAATTTTATTGAAATTGTAGTATTAAATGGATGTTTTTTTATTTTATATCACACTTATTTTTTTAATAAGTAAAATTTAATATTATAAAATGGATATATTTCATTTTGTATGGGTAAATTTTTTCTTTAATATCATTTTATATAATTGAACTAGATTTTAGTATTATGAATTGGATGTATTTCATTTTGTTTAAGCAACTCGATTGGATTTTAGTATTATGAATTAGAAGTGGTTCATTTTGTTTGGGAAACTAGATTATATTTTAGTATTATGAATTGGATGTATTTCATTTTGATTAGGAAACTCCATTGGATTTTAGTATTAATCATTTTGTGGCTAATCAATATAAAATTATTTGAAAAAATAAATAAAAAGCATTGGTAGAATATTATATATTGTTTTTCCCACAACCCTTTAAAGAAAAGAAAATAAAAAAGGAAGTAGATCAATGAAAACACGGAGTTTCAAATCTATAAGGGTTACAATATGTGCACACCTAGGTGGACTTTAGGTGTAAAGATCTTGCACCAAGGAGGGCCAATTGTCCCACAAACAAAGGGGTGGCGTTAAAATTAGACTACTATTATCACTACTACTATGGAAAATATAATCATATAAACAATTGTTATAAGATGACATTTTAAGATAAACACAACCCTAAACATGACTTTAAAACAAAACAAAGCTAATAACTTTCCTTTAAAAAATAAAATAAAACATTTCCTATTTTTTAAATAAACAAAACAGAATTATGTTTATCATATTTTTTGATAGAATTTAAATAAACTCAAAATGATGAGTTCCATAAAGTCTATTTACTATTCCATCCTTATGTGGTTATTTCCAAAGTGTATTAAACAATTCTATGTACCACATAAAATAATCACAACTTAAATCTACATACTCAACCATATTCCTTATCCATCCATAAGGAACAAAATCTAGTTACATAGTATATTTTTTCCTCAAAATTAAACTAATGCATACATACATAGATACATACATTTATATATTAATATTCTTCAACAAAAATAAATCAAATATTCCAAGAGAGATTTTTCATCTAGACCCTATCAATTGTGTGAAAATGTGGACTTCTTCATGGAAAGCTAGATGAAAATGGTTAGAAGTATGACCCCCCTTGTCTTCCAAAATGTACCATTGAATATGTATCATATGAGTTAAAACTTTTTAAAAATCATTCATATGATGTTCCTTATTTATAAATATCATTTAAAAAAAAAGTAGATGAAAGCATTGCAAATCTCTCAAACTTCATTTAATAATGGGGAGAAATGTTTATACAAATTTTCTCATTCATCCATTTTATAATATTTATTTAATCTTCAATGACTCACAACTTTATGGATTTTTGTCTATATATAAATAGAAGAAAACTTCCACATTGTTGCATATATACCTCACTTGTTAGAAATGTGTTGCAAAGCTTAGTATCCATGTTTTATGCTGAAACTAGAGTAGTTGGGTCCCCTAGTAAAAATTATGGCATACAATTTATTTTAGTATATCATTATATGGCTCATGATTCTATGTCTCACATGTGCATCATGGACACTTTATTTATGAGGCATATTTTATTTTTTCAGTTTTGAACCAGCCCTAAAAGAGGAAGAAATGAGTTTGACCATATCATGTAATGCATTGGCAGGAATTACCACTCATCAAACTCTCAAGATAGAAGGACATATCAAGAAGAAAAAGGTAATAGTGTTGATTGATTCAGCTATCACCCATAATTTTATTCATTGTATGGTAGCCAAGGAATTGAATTGTTTCATATACCCAGCACCAAATTGTCAAGTGATGGTTGCAAATGGAGGAACTATAAATTTCTCTCAAAAATGCCATAATATCAAGCTAACCATGGGGGAATATGTATTGAATAGTTCAATGCTTTCCATTCCTATGGGAGGTGTTGATGTTGTACTAGGAGTACAATGGTTACAATCATTGGGGACGGTAGCTTTCAATTTTCAATATTTTTTCTTGAAATTTTTTCCAGAAGGAAAGGAAGTCGAATTACGGGGTATTGCAGGGAATCCGGGAAATATAATAAGCTCCAATGTCATGACAAATCTTCTAAATAAATAACAATGAGGCGTAATTGCACAATTATGCTCACTAGAAGTTCCAACATCAAAATCATCTATTTCTGTAGATCTCCAAAAAGTCTTGAACAATCATTCCAAGGTGTTTGAAAATCCCAAAGGGCTCCCACCTATTCATGATCATGATCATGCTATTCATTTGATTCCAAGAAGTGTTCCCCCAAAAATCAGGCCTTATAGATATCCTTATGTCCAAAAGAGCAAAAGCGAATGTATGATTGCAAAAATGTTAGAGGTAGGTATAATTCATCCTAGTGAAAGTTCTTTCTCTGCTCTTGTAGTATTGGTACACAAGTAGGATGGATCATGGCGCATGTTTTCGGATTATAGGGAGCTCAATAAGCTCACCATTAAAGATAAATTTCCCATTCCTGTGATTGATGAATTATTGGATGAATTATGTGGAGAAATTTATTTTACCAAGTTGGATCTTAATTCAGGATATCACCAAATTAGAATGAAGACAAACGATATTCCGAAAACATCATTTAGAACTCATGAGGGTCATTATGAATTTTTGGTCATGCCTTTTGGCCTTACCAATGCACCTTCTACATTTCAAGGGTTGATGAATTCCATTTTCAAACCCTTCCTTAGAAAATTTGTGCTAGTAATTTTTGATGATATACTAATCTACAGCAGGTCTTGGAAGGATCATGTTGAACATGTTGACAGGGTGCTCAAACTATTGCAGGAGAAACAATTATGTGCAAAAACATCCAAATGTTTCTTTGGAGTACAAGAGGTGGAATATCTGGGTCATATTGTATCTCACGAGGGTGTTAAAGTAGACCCTAACAAAATTAAAGCCATTAAGGAATGGAGAGTCCCCACAACCATAAAGCAGTTGCGAGGATTTCTCGGGTTAACAGGGTATTATCGCAAGTTTGTTAAGAATTATGGGAGAATAGCAGCACCTCTAACAACATTATTGAAGAAAGATGTATTTTCATGGACTCCTGAAGCAACTAAGGCCTTTGAACATCTTAAAGAGGCAATGTGCCTAGCACCGGTCTTAGCTATGCCAGACTTCACAAAAACCTTTATTGTGGAATGTGATGCCTCAGGAAATGGAATTGGTGTTGTTTTAATGCAAGAAGGAAGAACCATTTCTTTTGAAAGTCATCCAATCAAAGGAAAGTATTTACAGAAACCTATTTATGAGAAGGAAATGTTAGCAATACTGCATGCACTAAAGAAATGGAGAACCTACCTAATGGGAAGACACTTCAAGGTAAAAACTGATCATGATAGTCTTAAACACTTTTTGGAACAAAGACTATCTTCAGAAGAGCAGCAAAAATGGGTCACAAAGATGTTGGGCTATGACTTTGAAATAATCTACAAAAAAGGAAAGCTTAATGTTGTTGCAGATGCACTCTCAAGAAAGAATGAAGAGGTGGAAGCATTGCTTTGTGCCATTTCTATTATCCAACCAGATTGGATAACCGAAGCAAGAGATGAATGGAAGAAGGACGAAGAAGTGTGAACACTCATTCAAAAGTTGCAGCAAGATCCTAGTAAATATGATACATTTAGTTGGAAAAATGATTCCTTATGGTACAAAGATCGCTTATATCTTTGTAAGAATTCCCAACTAAAACAAAATATTCTTTTGGAATTGCACACTTCTCCTTTAGGAGGACACTCAGGATTTTTAAAAACTTACCACAGGGTGAAGAAAGAAATTTTTTGGGATGGCCTTAAATCTGATATTCAAAAGTTTGTGGCGGAATGTTTGGTTTGCCAGCAGAATAAAGTGGAGACAATTAAGACCCCGGGACTTCTACAACCTTTATCCATTCCAAGTCAACGTTGTGAGGAGATTTCAATGGATTTTATCACAGGTTTACCGAAGTCCGAAGGCAAGAATGTCATCATGGTGGTAGTTGATAGACTTACCAAGTATGCACACTTTTGTGCATTATCTCATCCATTTAAAGAAAGTATAGTTGCTACTACATTTGTGGACAGAATTCAAAAGCTACATGGAAGCCCAAGGGTTATTGTGAGCGACAGAGATCCCATTTTTACGGGAAATTTTTGGACGGAGTTATTTTCTTGTTTGGGCACTCAATTAGCTCATAGCTCATCTTATCATCCTCAATCTGATGGTCAAACTGAGATAGTAAATAAATGTTTGGAAGGATATCTTCGTTGTTTTGTATCTGATAAACAAACACAATGGGTCAAGTGGTTACCTCTTGCCGAATGGTGGTATAACACTTCCTTCCATACTGCAGCAAAAATGACCCCATTTATGGCACTTTATGGATATCATCCACCATCCATCACATCATCTTTAAGGGAAAATTCGAAGGTTCAAGCAGTCGAAGATCACATCGAGCATCAGCAAGAAGTTCTCCAACTCTTAAAGGATAACCTGAATTTGGCACAAAATCGAATGAAACAACAGGCAGATCAACATCATAGCGAGAGAAGTTTTGATGTAGGAGATTGGGTATTTTTATGGCTACAACCATACAAACAAATATCCCTCAAGCAAGCAAAGAAGGATAATAAATTATCGCCAAAGTACTATGGTCCTTACAAGGTGTTGCAAAAGATTGGTACTATGGCATACAAATTGGAGCTTCTTGCTTCTTCACGAGTGCATCTAGTTTTCCATGTTTCATGCTTAAAGAAGGTTATAGGTGAAAATCTTCCAGTTCAAACAATATTGCCAGAACTTGATGAGGAAGGAAAATCATATTGGAACCTGAAGCGGTCATGGAAACAAGAACTCGACAGCTACGGAATCGATCAATTTCAGAGTATCTCATCAAGTGGAAGAACTTACCCACTGAAGATTCTACATGGGAGGATGAGAATTTTATACAGAAGCACCCAAAGCTACTCAAGCGTTGAGGACAACACTTTTTTGAAGGAGAGGGGCATGTTACGTTCCTATATTACTAGTATAGTCCATTATTGTTGTTATTTTAACCCCCTTATTGTTATTATTGTACACTCGTAACCCCCATATTGTTATTATAGTGCCCTTAAATTATTATTGTTAAGTCGACTAGGATTACATTGTGGCCCCACTAGGATTACATTGTGGCCCCATGGAGTCCTATATATAGAAAGGAGGTTTTGTAATTTGTATCATCCAAGAATTGTTCATTCATGTAACGTATTGGAGGTTTCCCCCTCAAAGTGGCTTATTTATGAGACGTTGATATCTCTTTTCTTCTATTTTTGGAGCTAGTTTCACAGGGAAGGATAGGTAGTACTGTACGAGTGAAGGAAAATTAATGAAAACAAGTGGAATTATGTGACACATGATCTTGACTTCACAAAAATAATTCATTCACTAAAGATGTGGAAACACTATCTTCTCTGTAGGAGGTTTGTGTTGATGAGTGATCACAGTGGGATGAGATACCTGTTTGACCACCCTAATATGAATTCTAGATAAATTAGGTGGTTGGCTATGCTTAGTGAGTTTTATTTCGAGATCAGGTATATTAATAGTAAAGAGAGAAGGGTTTCATATGCTCTTAGCAGAAGAGTGCAGGTAAATCACATGACCTATATGAGTTCTCATGGGATAGATTTGTAGGATCAAATATTACAGGCAGGACAACAAGAGGATATGTACCATCACCTTAAGAACTTGTTGTAGCGGTAGGGTACAAGTGAACAGGATGTGGACTATCATCTCAAAGGAGATGGTTTGGTAGAATTTAGGGCTAGGATATATGTGCCAAACAACAGTGAGCTCAAGAATCTTATATTGTGAAAATTTCATGTTAAACCATATTTAGGTCACTCCAGATATCAAAATACATTAACAATAGTTAAGAAGTTTTATCATTGGTCAAACTTGAAGGAAGAGGTGCTTGATTTTGTGGTGAGGTGTTTATATTGTCAATAGGTAAAAGTAAAGTCTAAGCATCTAGGTGGATTACAGTAGCCGATTCTAATTATAGAGTTGAAAGGGGAGGTCATTTCCATGGAATTCATTACTGGTTTTCCAAGTACATCTAAACAACAAGAATCGATTATGCTTGTGGTTGAAAGGTTGAATAAGGAAGCACACTTCATTCTAGTGAAGTTTAAGAATTCAACTTTTAAGGTAGCATAGGTATTCATCAGAGAGATAGTGAGGTTGCATCGTATTCTTATGCAAATTATATCTGATAGAGATTCCAAGATCACTTATAGGTATGGAAGAAGTTGTTTGCAAGTTTGGGTATAGAGTTAGCCTTCAATACAAGTGATCACTCACATACACATGGATAGACAAAGATGGTCGAAAGGATTCTTAAGGACATGTTGAGGATATATGTTATGCATTAGTAGAGAAAGTGAGAAGATCATCTTCCGCTTGTTGATTTTGCTTATAATAATGGGTGTTAGGAGTCACTACAGATGAGTCTATTTAAGGCACTCTATGCGAAAAGTTGTAACACTCTTATCAGTTGGAGTGATATAGTGAAAATGGTATTGATTGGACTAGACATGTTGGCAGAGATGGAACAAGAAACACAAGTTATCAAGAATAATCTAAACAAAACATAAGATAGAAATAAGAGTTATGAAAATTAACACATGGTGTTTAAGGAATTTCAGGTTGAGGAGCATGTGTACTTGTGCATCAAGCTCAGGAGGAGTTCCTTATGTATTGGATCATGTGCCAAGTTTGCACCTCATTATTGCAGGCCTTTTGAGATCCTTGAGAGGATTGGACTAGTGGCCTACATACTTGCGACGCCTCTCACAATGAATTTCCGTGATGTTTTCCATATGACATTTCTTAAGGAGTATGGGAAATTTGTTGATCATTTGATTGACTCATTTGTATTTCAAGTGGAGCTAGAAGTCTCATTGCAGTCGGAAACTCAGTTCATTTTTCAGTGAAAGATGTTCATGCTCCGGAATTTGGAAAGTTAAAGTAAAATACGCTATCGAGTTAAATTTTATCAGATGGGCATGTGCATGCATGTAATTACGCCATCAAGTTGTGTTGTAAATATCCAATAAGAAGTATCGTGTTCATGATATGTTAGTGATGTCTTCAGAAGTATGATGTGATGTATATGTTGCATTGACTTGTGTTTTAAATTTCAATGGGAAGCATGTATTTTTCGATTTTATAAGTGTCATTCAACACCGAGGACAGTTTTCCATCAAATCGATGGGTTTATAACAACCCCTATTTTCTTTCCTATGCAAATAAAATAATAACTGAAGGTCATGGGACACGTACTCCAAGCTGAATGTTAGGAAAAACATAGCGATGGTGATCACTGGTGATTAATTAATGGCTATGGAAATTGGGAAAGGAATTGGCAAAGGAAAAGTGGAAATAATTGGCATTTTATTGATGAAAATAAAGGAAAATAGGAGAATAGGGAGATGAAAGGTCACAAGATCTCATGTCACGAAAATTGAAATAAAAGTGAAGGAAAATGTAGAAAATAGAGGCCTCAATGATAAAAAGACTTCTAAGGAAGAGTTCAGAATTTTTTTCAATTTTAGCCTGGAGACCTCCTCTATTCTCACACTTTCTCATATGTTTGCACACTTACAGTTTCCTTGGAGCACTTTATCATATATTGAATTTGGATAAATAAGGAAAGAGAACAAAATAAAGGACAAGGAGACAACGAGATCAAAACCTACATCCATATTTCTTTGTAGGTTACAATTTGCATGTATAATCTCCTTGTTGATTTATGAATGCCTAGTATATGCATGTGATTATTTGGTTATGATATGTCATTGGCATTGAGGATTTCCTGGATTGTTATTGGTTTTTCCTTGCCTTTCCATTTCCTGGATAGATATGGTGTTGTGGGATTTTGCCACCTTTTTTTTTATGATTAGTGCTTGTAATTCCATATGGTTGTGGGTTGGAACAAATGCTATGGAAGCCCTGGAACAACTTGGATTAAGTTACTAGTCCTAGAGCATAGGTTGCAAAAATGATTTGGAGAAATGGGTTGGTTGAGTTACTAATCCTGAAGTGACATTGTACAAATGCTACGAAGCCCTAAAATGTTGTGGGTTGAGTTATTTGTTCCTAGAGACCTGGAGAAATTGGGTAGAGACTAGTTTTTTTGGTGATATTGATTTCTGATAATGAGGTGGAGTCACTAGTTGAGGGTTGAGGTGGTTTGGACTGTAGAAGCCCTGGTTTGGTTTTGTGTGCTTTATTCAATGAGATCCAACATTCATGCTGGGAATATGGCATGAGGGTGATTTGATGAAAGAGTGATTTGGTTCAGTCAAATCTACAGTTGGGTGGTACTTGCAAGTCCTTTGCATTGTTGGTAATTTCATATGCTAATAAGATTTATTTTTCTTCAAGTGCCAATATGTGTCAGGGAGTGTTATCCATGCTATGAGGTGGTAGGGCATGTAGAAGAGTGCTAAGGTGTGTTGGAGAGTGCTAATGCGTGCTCAAGAGTGTTAGGGACTTCTGGGACAACATAAAGGAGAACCAAGTCAAAATTCATGGAAGTGAATGAACATTAGGGTTTTTCTACGAAGTGTCAATGAGTGTTATTTTTTATGTCAAGGACATAGTGACAAGGTATTCTAATCACTGGTAAGGCATGCTAGGGAATATCAGGGCATGTCAAGAAGTTTTGTAGTGTACTAGGGAGTTGCAAGGTGTGATAACATGAACCAAATAGTGCCAAGGTATGCTAAGACATGGAAGGTGCTAAGCCTGGTAGGATGTGCAAGGTTCAAGGTTATTTCAATATATTTCAAGGTAACAAAAGGAAGAACCAAGATAAAATGCAACAAAATAAACACCTAATAGGGTTTATAAGTCATAAATTTATCATTTCAAAAGGGGCATGCTAGGCACACTAATAATAGGCTCTGATACGTGCCAAGTGCCAATGTGTGTCAAGTGTTAATGTATGTCAATGCATGCGAAGGTGTTCCAAGGCATGCTAGGGACTACAAGGCATGCCAACACATGTAATAGAGTGCTATGTTGTGCTAGGGAACTCCAACATGTGCTTGGGCATCCTAGTCATGCCAAAATGTTCTAGGTACGAAGATGTTCCAGGACATGTGAGGTGCTCAGAAATGTTAGTGTGTACCAAATAGTTTTAAGGTGTGCTAGGATTATGTATTATATAATATATTTTCTAAGCAGAGTAGTGGAACATTATCTAAAGGGAATTTGCTAGATAATAAACGCAATTGAGATTAATCATGTTTTGACTCATACGAAAAATATATTCTCATTACTCGGGGGAAATGATACACACTAATTACCTCTTAACACATTAACTCACTCTAACCACTATGGCCTTGGACACATGATGAAAAAGAGTCCACAATAATGGTCTTAAATCACTATATTTTGATAAAAACTAAACTAACAAGCACAAATCTTCATAAAAAATTCATCAGAATGATCCGAGATGACGAACATTTTTTTACCGTCACCAAAAGTAGCCAAAAATAACATTGGTAAGGCTCAATAAAAGATCGTGACTAGAAGTGTCACACAAGAGATAATTAGTGGTTGGCCTTTAACGACCCTCACCAAAAGTGTCATTGAAAATGGCCTTGTTGACAAACCTTAAAGGACAATCACTATATACACTTACAACATAGTTTTTTTAAGGCCATATGCGAGATTGGTGATGAACCTTAAAGATCCATCACATTCATGACCCTCACCAATAACCTTTTTTGTTGTAGTGAGTAGATCTAAAGAGAGGGCTTCCAGATCACATTTTCTTCAAGAACAATAGTGTCGAGTGGTCACAAGTTTTGAACTATGAGAACACAAAATACACGTGTCATGAACATTTTTAAACATGTCATATACACAAATTTTATTTTACGATCAAGGAAAAACCATAAATGAAAATGAAACAACCCACGTGACTAAGAGGATTACAATTGTTTGAGATATCTCTTTTAGAGGATGAAGAAGAATAATCCAAAGATATTTTTCAAGAAAAAATAGAAGAGGAGAATATCGCTTGGATGTGATAGCGACTAGAATATATCTCCCCATCTCTAAAAAGATCTTGATCATTCATATTCAACAATTCTCTGCCCTTCCAAGCATGCAAATTTTGTATGGACAAGGGGGCTCCAAAAGAGACCATGTTTTAAAATGTTTTGAATTATATAAAGATAGATCACTGGCATTGGTTATGATCAAGCCAATATCACATGGTTGGTACAAGGTACACAAAAAAGGGTAAAATGTCTGGCTAATGTGGATTTTCAAATTTTTTATTGCCCTCTTCTTTTGTATATGTTTTTTCTTTCTCACTTTCTCCATGTATTTGAGGATCATTGACAGATTTTGAGCCCTCTTTGCATTTTATTTTATTTTTATCTATCATATTTTCTACAAATAATGTATACACTTGGTGTGTTGACAAAAATAATTTTTATTTTCTCTTAATAAAAATTATTTGTTTTGAACTTCTTGATTCAATCTCCAATTTATAGCTGGTGATGTTCGACAAAATATATGAAAATACAATAGTTTAAAATGTAATGCAACCATATAAATCAAAAGGCTAGTAAACATGGATAGTCATCAAAATAGGTAGTTGTTGATACATACTAGATTATAACATTATTTTAAATTATTAATAATATTAATTATAAATATAATTAATATATAAGTTAAACATATATACATAAAAGTAAAAGTAAACAGGATTCTTAACCATGGACATTGAACCCCACTTTACCATGGAGATTCTTAAGATGTAAATAGTTTTTGTTACAATCCCATGAACCAATGCCATGGTTTATCAATACAACATACCCAATAAATCATAACAAAACCTTGTAGATACTCCAATAAGCGTGTTTGTTTTATTTTGGAATAATTCTTCCACAATGTAATTTAATTATTAATAATTATGTGGATAGTCATATCCATTTTGAAATATATATTCTATAATTTTAATTTAATTATCAACAATTATTTGGAGGGTAGTAAAAATTTAACTTTTACAAACTATTTCTAAAATAAAATATTTGAAATAATAATCATAAATCAATATAAATTAAAATATGAATCACTATAAACACAATTTTTTTAGTTATAAAACAATAAAATATAATAAAGACAGTTTTAATGCTAATTTGAAATGATAACTTATAAATGATAAACTTTTTATATTAGGTTATTTTCAATGGATGATATTATTATCATAGTAGATGATATTATTTTATAGTGAAAATATTGTTATTTCATTTCACATTTCAATAAATTATTATTATTATTTCAATAAATTATTATTATTATTTCATTTGACTTTTCAATGAATTATTATTATTATTTTATTTATGTTATTATATCAAGTCATCCATGACATCATGACATTTTAATGAATTATTATTATGATATTTATGTTATTATATCATTTGAATCATCCATGACATCACGGCATTTGCATTTGGATTTCCTTAACGTGAAGAAAGTCCCACCCGGAACTCCTATTATAAGACGCCGTTGGTTGCAGCCAGCCACTGCCTACGGGCAAGAAATCCGTAGTTATGAAATAGTTAATTTATTTGAAATAGTTATCCGTAGTTATGAACTCTATGACTTGACTGCATTATTTTCTATGCACATGGAGTGTGATTTCTTTTTTAATTTATTGCAAATAGTTATTTGCAAGTGGTGAACTTTTTCAAGTGGTGATTTCTTGACTAAAATGCTTGCTCAAACGAAAACAGGGGGCGTCTTTGAAGAGGATCGCAAACACTTGGAACACTTGCTGGCTATTCAAAGGGATTATTATTATTAGAGGTGAGATGATTTGATGTGCTATTTGAAGGGATTATTCTTATTATTAAGAGAGGTGAGATCAGAATCTCAGTTTTTTTTAGTAATAAGAATAATCTTTTCAAATGCCAAATGAAATAATCTTACTTTTAATAATAATAATCCTTTTAAATGGTCAGCAGGTTTAGCTGGGTGAAATAGGTTTAAATCTTATTGAGTATATAGCTTACTATGATTCAGGCTTAAGGAGTAGGCTCCTCTATTTCTGTTGAGATCTAGAGTCTTGCTAAATCAAAAGATTTTGTGTATCTGAATTGCAGATTATTGAATATACTATTGGTGTTATATTACTAAATCATAAGATTAAATGTATCTGGTTTGCAAGTTGCTGAATATGTTATTGGTGTTATAAGACAGCTAAGAAAATTTATGCTAAAACCTCCCTTAAATTAATCTACAAAATTACAGATTCACCATTGTCAACAAAAAAAAAATATTTCATTAGTAAGATTTTATACAGAAACTATATCGTTAGATTATTCTAATTGTTTGGCTTTGCTTTACTCGCAGTCTCCAACTTACTAACGTTGCGGAGAGGCAGTCAGTTTCTTGGAGCTGTTACCGTGGGAGACCAAACCCTGTTTCAGTTGTGCGAAACAGGTCAGAGGTCATTGTCATGGCTGCATCAAATCAACTAATATCACCACTACTAATAATGTTATTGGGATCCTTATCAACCTGCCAAGGCCGCACCCTTTTATTTTCTTCATATCATTCTGACCTAATTCTATTGGACTCAGAGTACTTTATTGTTGTTAAAGATAATAGAACATTAAATTTTAGACAATAAAATTAATTATTGAAATTTATTTCAATTGTATTATTAAAGGGATGTTTTTCATTTTATATCACAATTATTTTTTAAATTTTATCTAAATTTATTGAAATTGTATTATTAAATGGATGTTTTTCATTTTATATTATAGTTATTTTTTTAATATAGTTTTTTTAATGAGTAAAATTCAATATTATGAAATGGATATATTTCATTTTGTATGGGTAATCTTTTTCTTTAATATCATTCTATCTAGTTGAACTAGATTTTAGTATTATGAATTGGATGTATTTCATTTTGTTTGGGCAACTTGATTGGATTTTAGTATTATGAATCAGAAGTGGTTCATTTTGTTTGGGCAACTAGACTTGATTTTAGTATTATGAATTGGATGTATTTCATTTTTTATTTGGAAACTCCATTAGATTTTAGTATTATGAATTGGATGCATTTCATATTATTTGTTTAAGCAATAATTTTGGTATTATGAACTCTATCTATTTCATTTTGTTTGGCCAATTGCATTGGATTTTACTATTAATAATTTTGTGGTTAATCTATATAAAATTATTTGAAAAAATAAATAAAAATCATTTGTAGAATATTATATATTTTTTTTCCCACAACCCTTCAAGGAAAAGAAAATAAAAAAGGAAGTACATCAATGAAAACATGGAGTTTCAAATCTAGAAGGGTTACAAGATGTGCACACTTAGATGGACTTTAGGTGTAAAGATCTTGCACCAAGTAGGGCCAATTGTCCCACAAACAAGGGGGTGGCCTTAAAATTAGACTACTATTATCACTACTTCTATGAAAAATATAATCATATAAACAATTGTTATAAAATGAAATTTTAAGTTAAAAAAAACCCTAAACATGACTTTAAAACAAAACAAAGCTAATAACTTTCCTTTAAAAAATAAAATAAAGCGTTTTCTATTTTTTAAATAAACAAAACAAAATTATGTTTATCATATTTTTTGATAGAATTTAAATACACTCAAAATGATGAGTTTCATAAATTCTATTTACTATGCCATCCCTATGTGGTTATTGCCAAAGTGTATTAAACAATTCTATGTACCACATAAAATAATCACAACTTAAATCTACATACTCAACCATATTCCTTATCCATCCATAAGGAACAAAATCTAGTTACATAGTATATTTTTTCCTCAAAATTAAACTAATGCATACATACATAGATACATACATTTATATATTAACATTCTTCAACAAAAAAAAAAAATCAAATATTCCAAGAGAGATTCTTCATCTAGACCCTATCAATTGTGTGAAAATGTGGACTTCTTCATGGAAAGCTAGATGAAAATAGTTGGAAGTATGACCCTCGTCTTCCAAAATGTACGATTGAATATGTATCATATGAGTTAAAGCTTTTTAAAAATCATTCATATGATGTCCTTTATTTATAAATATAATTTTAAAAAAAGTAGATGAAAACATTGCAAATCTCTCAAACTTCATTTAATAATGGGGAGAAATGTTTCTACAAATTTTCTCATTCATCCATTTTATCATATTTATTTAATCTTTAGTGACTCGCAACTTTATGGATTTTTGGTCTATATATAAATAGAAGAAAACTTCCATATTGCTGCATATATACCTCACTTGTTAGAAACCTATTGCAAAGCTTCATATCCATGTTTTATGCTCAAACTAGAGTAGTTGGGTCCCCTAGTAAAAATTATTGCATACAATTTATTTTGGTATATCATTATATGAGTCCCCTCAAAGAAAATTATTGCATACAATTTATTTTGGTATATCATTATATGGCTCACAATTCTATGTCTCACATGTGCATCATGGACACTTTATTTATGAGGCATATTTTATTTTTTCAGTTTTGAGTAATTCTAAAATATATTTTATAGTGTATGTCTTATATTTCAAGGTTTGTTATAGGATGTATCCTTATGTAGTCACATGAAAGGTTAGATGAGATTAGTTTAAAAAATTGATCATATGTTGAATAACCAAGGATTTGAATATGGTTTTAAGCTCAAAATAACTCTTATATTTAATGTGCATTACACTAGTTAATGTAATGTAACCAAATCACTTGTTTTGTATCTATAACCAAGATCTCCCTTAACTCTAGATCTATGAAGCACCTAGATAGAGGTGCAAATTTCACTTTTAAAATAAAAATAAAATGTCCGTTACTTTTACTTAACATCTATATATTAGTTGTTAGTACAACCTAATACAAAGGAAATATGGTAAAAATATTTCACTCACTGAGTTATAAATAAAAATAAAATGTCCATTACTTTTACTTAACATCTATATATTAGTTGTTATTACAACCTAATACAAAGAAAATATGGTAAAAATATTTCACTCTCACTCAGTTATAAATAAAATGTTTTCATTTTTATTTCAAATAAGATATTTTTATATGAATTTTTTATTTTTTTTTAAATAATTTAAAAAAAACCAATAACACTATATATAGGCAAATAAACTACTTTATATTTTAAAAATATATTACATATTTTATACTAAAAAAATTCATTGTAAGCCTTGACACCGAAGCCCACTCATGGGATAGCATGAGGAGGATCATCTTCCCAAAAAAAGCCAAAAGGTATATTATGAAGGGAAAAGTTTGAATCAAGTTTATTATCTTTGCAAAAAAAACCACAGACACCCTACAATTTTTGTCCAATGTAGTTGGGAATGCGGTTGACCATGAATGAGAAAAATTGCAAATGCGGTTGACCATGCACGAGAAAATTTCAAAACAGAGGAAAACAAAAGCTAAATAGTGAATCTTCTGATACTAAGTGCTTTCCTTTCGAGCTTGAGGGAACTCGTTAGAATATGGACGCATGCAAAATGGTGAGTGATCGTGGGAAGTGCATCACCGATGAATGACGAATTTAGAAGGGTGAAAGTTATGAGCAGATGAGGGAAACCCTTCTCGGCAGGGAAAAGAGTGCTAAAGTATTAACATAAGGGCTTATTAAAATGGAAAGGGATCTGAAACTCAAATTAAATTTGATTTAAGTATGACTATGGTGGTTACTCGTATTGTTCATTATTATATTTGATTAGCCATAGTTAATATATAAGTTGAAATTTTACTCAAATATATATAAAAAATATGAAATCAATTTTTTTTGTTTTTTCAAAGAGAGTATAAGATAAAATGAAGTTTTTTTTTTTTTTAAGTTTATTTTTATTATGATATTAGTATAAAATGGAAGGTTTTTCTTTGCAATAACTTGGGTCAATTTTTTTTGAAGTATAACTTAGCTATATTTAAGAAGAGACAATTAGCTTAAGAATTATAATTTTTATACTTTCCATGTATAAGCCCATTTTATGATTAAGGATAGGAATTTTTGGTTCCTAGAATGCTTACCCCACCCGAAACATGGAAAATTATATCTTTAATACCTCTTTGTCAAACACTAAACTGATCCTTCAATCAAATTTGGCATTTAAAAATATGAAAGAGAGAAAATTATATCACTTAGCATTAGAAGCAACAACCATCACACCAAACTAAAGAAAAATTGATGTAGGAATTGTGTGGAAGTGGCCACATTTAGGTGGAATAAATCAATATATTCAAATTACTAGCATCCATAAAATCAAGCACTAAAAGAAGCCTCACTTTGAACAATTTGATTCAACATTGGATTAAATATTGTTTTCCCTTCATGTGTGTGCTTTGTAGCTAGTTTTGATTCTTTTCTAGTTGCAATACATCTACAAAAAACATACCTAACATTAACAATTTTCTAAGTTCAGTTATTCAAAAAAATTCATTCAATCTCAAAATGAATTCGCAATACTAACATCATGAAGTGTATGTAAATATCAACAAAACTCAAATCCTAGGCTATTTAAATATGTGGTAGCAAGTATGACAAGGTCAATGATCACCATTGCATATTAACATTTGATGCTTCCTCATTTATGTATTCATTTTTTCTTGATAAGCTTTTTCCTTTATTAGGAAAGTACACTGTCATGTTTTGACATGGTCAAAATATACAAGTAGTAAGAAAAAAACCTAATGTATCACCTACTTAAATATGAGTTATTGGAACAAACTTCCTAGATACTCTTTGTTACACTAAATGAAGCTTGATTTGGTCAATTTGGTTCACCAATAGTGTAAAGGTTGTTATCCTTTCCTGTATTCTCTTCATATCTAGTTTTGAATATCTACTACCACCTAGATGCCTACCATTGACATTGTGCCTTCTTAATTATTTAAATTCAATTATTCAAAATATTCAACCAATCTTAAAATGAACTACCAATAATAGCATCAACATATTAAACAAAGAGTGAGCAAGTATATGGAACCATCAACGAAACTTAAGTCTCAATCTTTGTAAGTATAAGGTATTGAGTAAGATATTGTAAATGAATATACTATTATGGTTACTTATTCACACTTGAGGCATCCTTATTTTTGGACACATTTTTCCTTGATGAGTTGTTGAACACATTAGAAAAGTCATATCTAATGTTTTAACATGGTCAATAAATCCATCTATTAACAAAAATAACCATACATTATGTGCTTAAATAAGGAGTTAGCATCGTTTATAGAAACATTATTTTGATTAATTTTGTTCACCATTCAATAAAATACTTTTTTTACCTTCCCCTCTGCACTCTGTAGTTAATTTTGATTATCTGTTGCTAGCTAGAGATGTTTGAGTACAAACCCCAGATTAACAACTTTAAAATTTTCTAAGTTAATATTCCAAATCAAACGAAAAGGATTACAAGGAATTTTATGCATCCTCTTTTAACCATGAATTTTACCAATTATGTTTTCATCTGAAAACAAATTAAGCGTTGAAGAAACTTGGCCTCCTTTCAAATCCCAACCTTTTGTCTTTGTCTTCTTAATGTCATATGTTTCTAAGGCAAATGATGAAAAAAAACCAAAATATTATTATCCTTGAATAATTTTCACCTCCTTCTATTAGATCCCTATAATACTAGTGTATTCACTTGTTGATATTGTTAGTACAGACCCCTTATTTTTATTTTTCTTCCCATGTAATCCCCATATTGTTATTATTATTATTTTAATTAACTGAAATGATTATATTTTATTTATTGGTAAAATATGGTTGGGCCAGAGCCAAATAACCATCGTTACAAGAGAACAAGCCAACTTCCTCTTACATGATAAACACAAATTCAAGGAATGAATATTTGTGAAGTATTTTCATCATTTATGCTGATATCACCTTGCAGGAGAAGGCATCCTTTGTTTGCATTGATATCAACTTCTTTGTTCGAGCCTCTGAGGATGTGGAAGATTTGGTAAGAAGAGAAGTCAAGCAGGATGAACTTTAGTCTTCGAAGGATCTTGTTTAGGACTGTGATATTCCGAGTGTAGCATTTTTATCTATATTTATAAGTCTCTGAAGGCTTCAAACTCTCTAAATCACACCACCAGTGCCCATTTTCAAGGGGTTTCCTTTGGAGGTTCCATCGAAGAAAATCATTTTTTTACCCTCCATCCTCCACCATACTTGAAATATTTCATCTGAGTCCCTTAAGTGCCATCCTATATTGGAGAAGGGTCTAGCTGTGATTTGTTTTCTGGCTCGAAAAACCAATGTTCCCATCTATTTCTTTTCTTCATGAAGGAGAAAGCTTTCAAGTCTATGGGATTGGTTAATCATAGTTTCAAGGAGGAGATCTTTGGCTTTGGTAGAAACCGTCGAGGGGGGACAAGAAGCATCGTTGAAAATATTTTCATTTCTTGCAAGACAGGTTTTCGAGCAGACATATTTGGGGATGGTGTGTGAAGGTAGGAGCCAAAGGGACTTTCTAGAGATAGCATGAGGGTAGCTTTCCTTCCATGTCGAAAATAAATCCATAACATAGATTTGGAGTGGATATGTGACATTGAAACTTTGAAGGATAAAATTCCACACTTCTTTGGTGAAGGAGCAATCCAGAAAGAGGTAATCCATTTTTTCGAGTGCATTCATGCATAGAGCACATCTGTGAGGGCCTATGATACATATTTTTATCAGGTTTTCCCTTGTCAAGATCTTCTTGTGCATTAGGACCCAGAAGAAAAAAATTATTTTGGGGGGGGCTCAAGGAGTCCCACACCTGTTTCCAAAATTTTATAGGTTGATTCATCTCTCGCTGAGTTTTTAGAACCAGAAATCCTTGCACAATAGTGTAGGTTCCTAAGATACCCCGGCCCCAAGAATTTGAAGCATACTTATGGACCAGTGCAACATCACTTAACTCCTCTTTGAGTATATTTTGTTGTAGTTGCAGATGCTCTAGAATTCTGGGAAAGCCCCAATACTTCCAGTTTCTTGTCTCATCCCAAGTAGAAATGTCATCAAGTCTATGTATGCCATGCTGATATAACCATTAGCGGATCTCTTTAAGATCTTCAGAATTGGTGAGAGACGATGGACCCTGATGAAGTCTTTCCACAAATTATTTTTCTTTCCGTTTTTAGGTATGTGATAGAGGTAATTCTGGAAAAAAATGATTCCTCTCTTGCAAAGGTTTCAAATCAACGAGCCTTCTGATGTCTTTTTTTCCTGCAAATTTCTTAGGGGGGCACCTTTGACATACTTTTTCCTTAGTATGTGACTATTAGGTCCCTATATTACTAGTGTAGTCCCTTATTATTCTTAGTGTAACCCCCTTATTGTTATTTTTGTACCCCTCTAACCCCAATATTGTTATTATTGTGCCCTTACATTATTATTGTTAGGTCAGCCGGGATTATGTTGTGACCCCATGTACTCCTATATATAGAAGGAGGTTTTGTCATTTGTGTCATCCAATAATTTTTCATTTATGTAATGTAAAGGAAGATTACACAAAATTTAGTTTTCGGTTTATCAATTTCAGAGTCGAAGGATGAAACTGTGACACGTGGCATTCCGTACAAGTTTTCTCTAGTTAACTAGTCAATAATTAGGTCATTTTGGGAGATTGGATATAAATTTATCTTGAAGAAACCAAATTAGGTCAGACTTGTGGCATTCAAAAGAAGATTTGAGGGCTACTACTTGACATAATTTTAGATATTGAATTTCTGAAATAACATAGATAATTCAATGTTGAGCTCCTCAAAATCAAGAAAAAAGTGTGTTTTTTTTTTTTCAAATTTCATAAGTATCGTTTGAAAAATCAGTTTGAATTGATTCCAAGGGCATATTTTATAAAATATATTAGTATTGGGTTCTAAAGTTCCCCTTAAAATGAATTCAATGCCCATTAAGCCTTCAGAAAGCTCTACTATGACTCATGAAGACGAAGAAGTGCAATGTGAAATATGAAAATTACAAGAGCAAGTGCACCAAATTTCACTCTCGCAAATAGAAAAAATAAATAAATGGAAGGTTGGAAGAAAGGCATGGAAGCTAAAATGGATGGTTTGAAGAAAGCCATGGAAGATAAGATGGATGGTTTGAAGAAAGCCATGGAAACTAAGATGGATTGCATGGAAGCTAAGATCGATGAAAAAATGAAAAACAACATGGAAAACTTGAAGAATGATCCAAAGAAAATGTTTCAATGGTGAAAAGATAGTAGAGGAAACTCATGATGAGAAAAAAATAAATTTTAATCGTGATTTCATAAACTCTAATGTTGGATGGAAGAACCACCATATTCCAAAGATGGATATGAGGAAGTTTGATGGAAAGGATCCCGTAACATGAATACTATAGATGGAGAAATATTTTGATTTCAATAATGTGGAAAACACACAAAAGGTATACATTGCAACTTTACATTTAGAACAAAATAATTTTTTATCGCATCGATGGATTTTCTTCCGTAAAAAAATTGAAACTTGGTCAATTTTTATAGAGGAAATGATAAGACATTATGAGGATAGAAAGAGAAACACATTCTTTAGGAAACTGATAAATCTCAAACAAAAGGGTTCAATGGTGGAGCACATTGAGGAATTCCAAAAATTGAATATAAGAGTAACTGTTATTCTAGAGGAACCTAGGATTGGTGTCTTCATAGGGACTTTAAAGGATAACATCAAACATGAGATTCGCGTTTGGGAACCTAATTCATTATAGAAGGCGTTCAAGTTGGCAAGAAAAATTGAATGTAAAATTATGCCGACAAGGAAGCCTACCACTCACACCTATAAATATGGAAGTGTTGCTACTCCTATACTTCCAAAATCTACAAGGTTGACACCACAAAAATTGGAAGAAAAAAGTGCAAATTCATATTAGGACATACTGGAATCGAACCACTGACCTCCCTCTAGTTAAGCAGGTGCTCTACCATTGAGCTAGCACCCTTTAAATAATTATGTGAGAGTTATGGTAGTCCTTGAAATTGCATACATAGGCATTGATTTTAAAAAATTGCACGAAAGAAAATGGCATAATCTTTGTAAAATCTAAAATTATGCAGCCCCTCTTTTTAACTTGATAAAAATAACTCAATGGAGTTAGCTCAATGTCACTTTTCCCTAAAATCCATTAGCAGAAAAAACTAATGCATGCTTATCAATCTACATATAATAACAAGGGAATATGCGAGGTAGAAATTCCCTACCAAAGAAATATAAATGGAAATTGTTGATCTAAAACTGGAATACACTGTTATGTAATAAAGTACTATGTAATAATTATTTCAATACCGCATTCGTGGGACCATTGAACAACCATTTATCACTGCTTCCAATTGAATGGGAATTGATCACTTTTGTAGCCCTACGAATCAAATGAAGAAAGAATCCGTTGAAGTTGCTTTCTTACTACACTTGCAATCCTTCCTAATTCCTTGTAAAACTATGCTCAAACAAAGAGAACATATCTACTGAAGCTTAAAGGATACATTTTGTAGAAATTTAATAGGAAATAAATGTATGTCCTGGATTCTCCTGATCTAAAAATAATACGTTACTGTTAAATATATAATCGCTTCTACAAATATTTGCAGAATTTGAAACATAGTCGCCAATCACAATATCATGAAGAAATATCAATCACACATAACACAGATAATTTATCGAGGAAATCTTATAGCTAAAAAACCCACTATATTCTATTATGTATTATATCATGGATCATGAAAAAATCACATACAAAGATCTAATCCAAGAGGTCTCAGGACATTAACTAACTGTCTCACACTCTCATACAAAAATTGGCAAGTTCCTTAGCCAATTTACTGTCTCCAGACAACTTGCCTCCACTACACAACCCCTGATGATAGCAATCCCTGAATTAATGCAATCCTACTGCCTTGACTGTGCAATCCTCATCGCCACATCCAATGTGTGTGTGGTTGCATGTGTGCAACCGGATAATGTCACAACTAATAGTTTACTTCCCTTTCACCTAGAACTCAACTCGGTCTCCATTGGATCTGGCATGCATGAAATTAATAATATTAAATATTCAATTGCATGTGAGGCCATTGATTGTGAATTAATTAATAATTAATTCAATTGATCTCTCACTAGTGTATCTTCATATACAACTAGCACAACTGAGTTTAACTGACTGAACTGAGTTAAAATACTTTACAACTTTTCTAACTGCACTTCCAACTCTGTTACAACTTCAAATCACTCATTTACAACTAATTCAACCTTCATGTCCCACCAACCAACCTCTTAACTCGAAATTCCTATAGCTAACTAATTTTCAACTTCAGTTAACTATTTCCAAGTTCTCATGGAGAATAGATTATTGTTTATTGTCCAATTATTATTAAGGGAAAATAATAGTCTACATGCATCTATAAATAGACATGCAATCTATAAATAGAACTTGCACATACAACTATAAATAGACATGCATCTATAAATAGAATTTTCTCATGAATCTATAAATAGACATCCACCTAAAAATATCCCGAGGCTCCACCCTAGTGTAGGTGCGTAATTTTCACTAGGATCTTCTTGTTGAATCTCAACACTCCCTCTCAATAGGAAAGAGATTATCATCCACCCCGATCCTGTCTCTATGGTATTCGAATTTTCTCTTGGCGAACACCTTCGTCAGAATATTTGCATCCTGATCTTCCATAAGAATGTACTGAAGCAACATGATTCTCCTCTACACACAGTATTTGAGATGATGGCACAAGATATCTATATGCTTATATTGATCATGAAACACAAGATTAATTGAGAGTTTAATGTAACTTTGATTATCACAATGAATCACTGTCAGATCTAAATGAGAACCTAACAAACCAACCAAGATCTTTCTCATCGAGATAGCCTCACATGCATCTTGACTCACTTCCATGTATTCCACTCCCGCTGTACTGATTCCCATGGATATTTTCTTCCTTTTGTACCAAGAAACAACTATAGATCCAAAGCTAAAGAGACCCCCTTATGTGCTCTTTCTCTCTGATGGGTTGCCTGCCCAATCTGCATCTGTGAAACCATGAGACTTCACCTCATCCGTTTCTCTGTACCATAAACCATACTCTGATGTGCCCCTTAGGTATCTCAAGACATTCTCGCTTGCCTTCCAAAAGAGCTTGGTAGGCTTAACCATCGCTTCACTCAGCTTGTTAACTGCATCGCAAATGTTTGGTCTCGTGTTCACTAGATACATTAGTGAATCCACTAACTTTCAATAGATTGTAGCATCCACTACCTCTCCAGAAGTAGCATCCTCTTTTGTCCAATTTTCTGGAAGAGGAGTATTCATGGGTTTGTAGCCCTTCATGTGAAACTTACCTAGTATCTCCCTTACATACTTTCCTTGAGACTCAAAAATTTCACCATCTCGCAACCATATTTCCAATCCAAGGAAATAATGAAGGAGGACCATATCCTTCATTTTGAAGTCCCTTGAAAGGTCCTCCTTGCATGAGTGTATCACCTTCTCATCACTAGTCAATATTAAATCATCAACGTAAAGAAGAATGATTAAAATATTAACCTCCACCACAATTTGGTATAGGTTTGCATCTGATTCACTTTTGGTGAAGCCCAATCCGGTGAAATAGCTGTCTATCGGAGTGTATCAATCATGTGGTGCTTACTTCAACCCATACAATGCTCTTTTGAGTCGGCACACATGTGACTTGCTGTTGAAGATCTCTAAACCTTCAGGCTCCTATATGTACACCTCTTCCTCAATGATCCCATTTAGAAACATAGTTTTCACATCCATCTCATGAATGCACCAGCCCATCTGTGCTAAGATATCAAGGATGGTCCTTATGAAAGATACCTTGCGACAGGTGCAAAGGTCTCTTCATAATCTATCCCCTAGATCTGTGAGAAGCCCCAAGCCCCAAATATGGCCTTGTATTTATCAACACTCCCATCAGTGGCTTGATTTACCTTGTAGGTCCATCTCAAACCTACCACTGATTTATCAACTGGGCTTGGAACAATTTCCCAGGAACTGTTTTTGACAATGGAGTCATACTCCTCCACCATTGCATCTACCCATGTGGGCTCCTACATTGCTTCCTGAAAGGAATATGGTTTATTCATAATACATTTTCTCATGAGATCCATGTATCCAATAAATCGGTAAAGATAGTGTCTTTGGCTACGTTGCAAAGTAGGGGCTCCGACATTCTATGCAGCATCAAGTCTCAGCCTATCAGTTTCTGTGGTATGCCTTCTAGAATTTCTGATGGATGGCTCTGCATGAGTGGACTCCTCCACTCTATAAACCTCCTCCTATGGTTGATCCACATCTAGAGGCTCATATTTGGGAGTCAAAAGTTCCTCCTCCACATGCAAGTCCAGCTCCCTCTCAAGCGACAACCGCATGGCTCTCCCCTCATCGAATTTTATATCCCGTCGCATCACAGTCGTTTGACTGTTTGGAAAATAAACACAATAATTATGGGGTGTTTCTGTATACCCCACAAAAATCCCAACTTCAGAAGCCAAATCTAGCTTATTACTAGTGTCCTTGGTCAGATGTACATAAATGAATGATCCAAAAATCTTAAAGTGTGAAAATTCTGGTTTCTTACCAGTGAAAGATTCTTTAGGTGTACTCATGCTAAGTACTCTATGAGGACAACGGTTTTCCACATAAACCACAGTGTTGCATGCTTCTTCCCACAAATTCATTGGTAGGCCATGATCATGCAACATCGCTCGTGTTGCACCCACGATCGTTCTGTTCTTCCTCTTTGCAACACCATTTTCTTGTGGGTTATGAGGCATTATGAGTTCTCCTCGGATTCATTCTTTGCTGTAGAAGTTATTGAATTCGTTAGAGATGTATTCTCCAGAATTATCGCTCCTCAGATCCTTCACTTTCTTCCCCAACTCATTCTCCACCAATGCCTTAAACTCACAAAACATTGAGAATTTTTATCCTTCTTATGCATGAAGAAGATCCAACATTTATGAGAAAAGTCATCAACAAAAATAACATAATACTTATGTTTTTTTGTTGAAGCAACCAAGAATGGTCCACACACGTCTATGTGAACTCTCTCAAGGATCCCCGAAGCACGGTTCTCCTTCTCATGAAAGGTGGACTTTACATACTTCCCCATGGTGCAACCCTTGCAATGATCTAATTGAGCAAGTGTTCCCATTGGAATTCCAGTAGATATTTTTTGCATGAATTTCAAGGCTCCATGATAAAGATGGCTCAATCGTCTGTGCCATAATTCACCCTCATCCCATCTCACCACTTTTTCTGCCTTGCGCATCATGGCACTGCATCCATATACCTCTAGCTTGTAGGGATTCTTAACTCGAATCCCTATCCTCTTTGATTGACCCATTGTTTTATGTCGCACGAAAGCTTTTCCATCGCTGAAAACAATGTCATAGCCTCTGTCCTCCAACATTGCGACTGAGAAAAAAAATTTCTTCAGACCTGGAACATGCATAACATATTTCGATTGAAATAGTTTACTTGACTCCCTCTGAAAGGTAATGGTACCAATTTCGGTGACACTATACCATCCGTTGCCTCCCATATGTATATGCATCTAGAGAACTTTCTCCTGCATATCAGTAAAAGGTTCCTTATCTCCTGTCATGTGAAAGGAAGCACCAATATCCAAATACCACACCAATCCCAATGCACTTGACACCATGCATGCGATCAAGCAGAAGTCAAGCTCAAATTGCGAGGCAAGGACCTCACCAACTGCAGCTATAGCAGCCTTATTGTTATTCTTCGTTTGTTGAAAGTTCATAGCAATATGCCCATGCTCGTGATAGTGAAAACACTTCGCATTGGACATACCCAGCTTGTTGCCTTTAGACTCAGATTTAGAATGGAATTTATTCCCCTTCCCCTTCTTCGCCTTGGCTGCCAAAGCACAATCCTCTCCATTATCATGCTTTAACGAAGAGCCATCTCTTGTGTTCTTCCTGAACTCCTCCTGCACCAGATCCCACCACAGTCGTTCCCAATTTGGAAATTTTTCCCATTCGTTGACAGAGTCTTCATATTTGTGCCAACTCTTAGGAAGTCCCAAGAGAGCCAAGCTCAGCAAATTATTCCATTTCATCCCAACATTGGAAAAAATTTGTGAGATAGTTTGGAATGGTTTCACCCTTTTCCATTTTGATTTTTCTGAGTTTATTTTTGAGTGCCAATTTCCTATGGTCGTTGCTGCTTTGGAATAGATCCATTAAAGCCTTCCACATAGCATATGGTGTGGCTTTCCCATGGAGGCATGAGACAATGTGATCTTGTACTCCCACCAACAGGATCCTCCTCACCTTTTCCACTTTCTTTCACCATGCATCAAGATTAGAAGCATCTGCAACATTTGGCTTAGGAGCATCTTTTTCAATGAATTGCTTCAAGCCATTGTCTTCGAGTACCGCCTCCATCCTATCCTTCCAAGAAATTTATTTCGAGCTTCCCTCGAGTGAATACTATAACCTCAAGCCATTGAAATCCATTTTGATCTTGAATCATCTGTAGTGCCAAGAAATTATGTCTGCAAATTCAAATTCTTTCCACTAGCAAACTCAGCTCCTACTTCAAAATTGCAATTTCTTGTGCTCTGATAGCATGTAGAAATTTAATATAAAATATATGTATGTCCTGGATTTTCCTAATCTAAAAATAATATTCTACTGTTAAATACAGAATCGCTTCTACAAATCTTTGCATAATTTGAAACACAAATTCCAATTGCAATATCATGAAGAAAGATCCATCACACATAACACATATAATTTATCAAGGAAATTTGATAGCTAAAAACCCCACTATATTCTATTATGTATTATATCATGGATCATGAAACAATTACATAACAATATCTAATATAAGAGCTCTCAGTACATGAGCTAACTATCTCACGCTGTCATACAAAAATTCACAAGTTCCGTAGCCAATTTACTGTCTTGAGACAGCCTGCCACAACTATGGAGTCCTTGTTGATACAAATCCCTGAATGAATGCAATCATGCCTGAATTGAATGTGAAATCCTCATGGGCACATCCAATGTGTGTGTGGTTGCATGTGTGCAACCGGATAATGTCACAACTAATAGTTTACTTTCCTTTCACCTAGAACTCAACTGGGCCTCCACTGGATCTGGAATGCATGTCGTTAATAATAGTAAATCTTCGGTTTCATGTGAGGCCACTAATTATGAGATAATTAATAATTAATTCACTTGATCTCTCACTAGTGTATCTTCAGTTACAACTAGCACAACTGAGTTTACCTCACTTAACTGAGTTAAACTACTTTACAACTTTCATAACTGCACTTCCAACTCTGTTACTACTTCGAATCACTTAGTTACGACTAAGTCAACATGCATGTCCCACCAACCAACCTCTTAACTCGAAATTCCTTTAGCTAATTGATTTTCCACTTTAGTTAACTTTTTCCAAGTGCTTATTGAGAACAGATTGTTGTTTATTGTCCAACTATTATTAAGGGATAATAATAGTCGACATGCATCTATAAATAGTCATGCAATCTATAAACAAAACTTGCACATACATCTATTAATGGACATGCATCTATAAATAGATTTTTCACATCCATCTATAAATAGACATCCATCTAAAAATAGCCCGAGGCTTCATCCTAGCGTAGGTGCTTAATTTTCACTAGGATCTTCTTGTTGAATCTCAACACATTTGTAATAAACGTAATTCCAACCATCATGAAAATCACTTTGAAAAATGGATGTGATTTAGAAAGAACCTATTTCATCCATCATGAAATTTAGAATGAACATATAAATCCAGAACATATGTCCAATGTCCTATATGTGTTCATGTCAAAAATACAATACTATTTCAAAAAAAATATTTTCAAAATTCATAATCATATGAAAAAAATAGAGATTATCTTTAAAAAATATGACTCTCATGACAAAAAAAAAAATTGATAATAATGAAAATAATAAAATAACAATTGTTGAGTATGTGTTGCTTTTAAGAGCTTGGTGTACCTTGTGGACTCTGCAAACTTTGACTGTGTCAAAGAGGTGCTTCATCTGATTGCATGACCACAGAATTGGCTACTTGGTTTACTTGAATTGGTTTACTTGATTATGATGGATTAGTCTCTTATTCAACCAGATGTATAAATTTTATCCAAGATTCTTAAACCAGATAGAAGCAAAAACAATTGTCAAGGAAAAGGTGAAACGAGTTTACCATTTTAAAGGACGAGATCCAATTTCTTCAATTGAAAATTTTGTAAAGTATTTCCAAACACTAAGATTCTGTATAAAATTTCTTTAAAAGGAGACAACATTCCCAAAAGAAGCGATAAAAAATTATTACCTACTTGATCCCAGGACTCTCCCATATCACTTTGGCAAGCTACCAATTTTCCATGATTTAAATAACAAAAAGATGTTTCTCTAAATTTAGCAGAGATCAGTGTCCTCTCCCATCATGCACTTGTCATCCTGAGTGAATGCGTTGATCCACAGATCTGAAAGGTATGTTACAACCTACTGTTAATATTCCTCTTTCATTTTTTTCGTGGATTCTTCACCTACCAAATATAGGAAAAGACCAAAGTCATAAGTGCTAAGTGGTATTTGGATGCTCCAGTTGTGGTGTCTGCTTGTTATTGTTGTCTATGGGAGGATCAAAAACTATTAATGTTTTGAGAAATTGATGACTATTGATGTTTTGAGCATGTATGACCTTGAATATGTTTGTTTTTCAATCTAGTTAAGATGTTTGCTTCGATGCCTCTGATGATGCTAGCTTTGATGTCATTTCCTTATCCTTAGCCACCAGACCTAGTGTTGCTTCAATTGGATATTATCTTGGCTATGTGGGGAGAATATCGTCCTCCCTCCTTTGGATTTTAGGTAGACACATGAGCCACCTACCACTCGAACCATCAGGGTCCTAGAACACAGTGGATGTAAGATTTTTATTCTTAACCCAGAAAAATAATTAGCAAGAATCAGCCTCTCTTCCAACTTAGATTTTGATGACTCTGCTAGCATGGTCGTAAGTACCCTAGTTGTCCTAGAGATTTGACCCTACACTAATGATAGTAAAGGCATGCAGAAAAAATCTTCAAATAGGAAAGCTAACCAAGTGGAACTGACAGAACTGGAAATTCAGCATACATGTGCATACCTTATGTTGTTTGCACATGATGGTCGCTTCTGCTAGACTTAAAATTAAAATAGAAAAAGTCTCACAAAATGGGTGAGTTTAATAGTGTTCAATTTTAACTATTTTAACTTTCCTGTGTGCTTTAAAAATTTGTAATAGAATGAAGCTCTGAAGAAAAAATAAAGGAAAAATATATTTCGAACATACCTTCGATCTACTTTGAACCTTTTTTTTCTCAATTAATAAAAAAACAATATTCAAAGATATTTATACCATCTGGCCTCTTCTTGAGACAGGTAAAAATTCTATCTATAGATATATCATTACTCAAAATTACTTCCTTGTATCCAAATTATAAAAGTAACATGAAGCTCTTCAAAATGATTGGTTGTTAATAACTTTCTGTCTTAATCTTTCCTCCAAGTAAATGGTTTACACCAAATAAATTCCAGATCCTTCTGATGGCTGAGAAACTATCACAACTTTCTATTCTCTTTACTCCGTTCCATTGACAGTTTGCCACACCTTTTTTTTCACTTACAATTAACAATTCTTCTGAAGATTCATCCATTGTAAAATCACTATTATTTCATTATAGCTTCTTATGTTTGATAAAATATATCCTATTTTTTATTTTTGCAGGTAAGGAAGTGATTGAAACTTGAACCTTGAAAGTATAATTAAAATCTTGTGCTTCCTCATCATTAAAACTCCCAAGAAATGGAACCACCTAAATTTCAAACATGGTTTTGAAATTATATATCAAATCATGAATAGAATGACATAACAAGGAAGAAGTAAAATAAATACTCAAAACATGGACAATGTGATCTTTTACATATTTACTTAAGTGGCATTTAAAAGAGTACTGGTCCATGTGGGAGCTACAACCACCATCAATATTTACATAATGAACAAGATAATGAACATGACATTTATTCAGTTTTACCTATGATTTCAGTGACACAAAAATTTCACTTATTATTATAAACAACACTCAAATCCATTTTTCCACAATGACTAGGAAAACTAGTATAGTTGCTCTACAGCCTGTGATGCTAGGCAGATGGCCTTTGAACTACATTTCGAAATTTATCTTAGGTTGTACTAGTATTACCTGGATGTTTTAACATGATTGCTCCCTTTTTTGCACCACTGCTCCCAGATTCATTGATGAAACTAGATGGCATTGTTTGTTTATTGGGAGAGATCAGTTTTCTAAAGTGTTGTACCCAAGGGCATCCTAAAACTGTTGAAAAAGTTGATTTTTTACCCTCATCGAATTGGGGTGGCTTCTGCCAACAAATTTTTTTCCAAACCTTGAACTGGAGAAATAATAATCACTATAAATGTGATCATCACACGCTTTACTTAAAAAAAAAAATCAAACAGGTCCAAATGGAAAATTCCATTAAATAAATCAATTAGTAATTTAGAGGATGCATATTAATTCAAAACCAAATCACACACAGCTATTATGGAAGATAAAATTACCTCATTGAAAAGAAGTAAAATTAATCCTTGATTCAATGCTATCTGGATTGAGATTTTCTGGCTCTTTAGAAGTCTAGCCACAGAAAGGACAATACTCCTTCTCATACATTTTCTTGACCAAAGATGCCTCAATTGAGTCCACGTATGAACTATGCTTCTCATCATTCCATTCTGTATCTGGAGAATCCACCATCCTTGGAAACCGAATAAAACAAGTTCTTGTTAAAAAACCATAATTTATTCATTTTGGTAAAATGAAACTAAAAAATATTTGTGAAAATAGCTATTGCCAGTAAACTGCAACTTACAATAGGTGAATAAAGAACGTTTAAATACATCTCCTCTTAGCCACAAGAGATTCAAGAGTTATGTTTTTTAAGCAAGTAAAAAACATCTAGGATACTAAGAGCACCTTAAACAGATTCTACATGAAAGAGAATTAACTTTATCTAGACTCCTTGGTACTGATTATTATCTAATGATTAATCTCAATCCATTACTGGGTAGAGAAGAAGTATGGATAACTATTGGGAACTAAGTCCCTCTAACTAATGAAACTTCCCATGACTTCAGAATTGGTGATATCAATTTGAGGGGGGTCTCCCTTGATGCTTTAAGTCTTCAACTTTGAATTCCAAGTGCAATTTGGAAATTCAAATCTACAATAAAACTTGTTGATCTTAAAAAATATTTTCAAAATTTGCAGTTTTTCTCTTAAAATTAGTGACAACAAACTTTAGATTGACTATACATCTCAAAATAACAGATAAAATTCACAATTTTTTTGTAAAATCCCTTTGTTTGTAGGATAAACTTTGTAGGACAACTAACAAAATTGGTGAGAAACAAAATGAAAACTATCCAAGTCATTGTTTTATTGCTGATATGAGATATAATTCTATTAGCACTTGAAATTGAGAAGGTATTTTCTAACAAAAACAAAAAAGAAACTTAATGTAACATTAGGAAATCTACTCACATTGTCACCTTGGTTGTTTCATCTCACTTTGGGTTGGCCATTTTCCAGCGTAGGGGGGGAGGTGTTGCTAGGGGTCTAACTCTTAGATACACTTTTTTGTTCATAAATTAGAACTTAGATTAGTGAAATAATTCATTGATGTTTCTAATTAAGAAATTAAAATCATCAAGCTATATTGCAGACAAACACTAAGGTAAATCCGATAAATCAAGTTCTCATTTAAATCTGTTATAAGGAAGTTTAATTTGCAATGGTCTGTTGTATATATGAATCCATTATACTAAACAGGGAAATGATAAAAGTTGTTATAAATTGGTAAAAACTTTCCTATCACATGTGGAATGGTGCCTTGATGGATTAGAATCATGGAGAAAAGAGAAAGGAAATATGCAACATGAACTTATTAAGTTCTATTCTTGCAGATGAATATGAAAATAATAATGAGAAGTAAGTAATAAGAAGAGCACCACAATGTTACATGTTCAACATAAAACATTTAAATTGATAACCACATGGATATCTAAGCATTACCATCATAAAAAATACATCCAAAATATTGATAAAACATAGATCAACTCTGCAAATTTGATAATACCACTTCTATGCACTCCCCCTCACTCCTCAATGACACAGATGATATAATGGAAAATAAGAGAAATCATAAATGATAAATGATCTCCAACTTTGGATATTTAAAATAGGCATCATCTTAAAAATGGATAGGATCTTCAGGAGTTTGGAGGGAACTCTTTTAATCATGATCCACATGTCCTGGCATTTATGAGGTATATCTCAGAATTGGAAGAAAGACATGAAGATGCCATGATCATATTATTTATAATTTCTTTTGGATAATAGCATAATGGCTGGCTCAAATATTCTTGCAACCCAAAGAGCATGCATTCTCTCAAAAATATAGTTGAAATCTTCCTCAAACTTGTCACCCAATATTTTATAAATTTGATGATCATGACCATCACTTGTTGGTAGCATTGCACTAGGAAGGCCACCTTTGTATTTTTGTAGGAAATTATGGCATCCATGAAGATATTGATGGATAAAAGTTTATATTAAATCATTTTGGAAAAACTATACAACGATGGTTTACAAAGTGGAAGGTAGATCATACAAACCTTAACCTAGAGTCTTCAGTTACATGTAATCCATCCAAAAAAGTTCTAGAACTGCTCCTCTAGTACAACCAAGGAGTAGGTCTGTAGGTGTATTGCCTCACATATTTGCCTAGTCACAACACAAAATGACAACATGTTCTAAAATGGAAAGTGAAAATTAGAAATTGGATGCGCAGAATCGGTTTTAGTGTTCAGGTCCACCTGCATTGATGGGTTTTAATTTGCAGATGCCATAGTGTTAGTTTTGTTGGAATTAATTCCCAATGGAGATCCTGCATAGGTGAAAGAGTGATCTAGAGAGGCTTGTGCCCTTACTAAGATTCAAATTTCCAAAACCATGTAGAAAAGAGCTCCGTAAACATTCAGCAGTGAAGACTAGTAGCAATCCGTTGACTAATTGATTAATCCCACATGCGAGAGTAACCTCTGCCATCATATAGCTCTTCACTATGCAAGGGTTAGAAGGATAATATAGGGCTCTTATAAGTATTATGGAATTACCAACCACAACGACCTTATGGGCTCCTTTTTCCTCAAGAGTGATGAGGTTGTGCAAAAAAATAAGTGCTTCCACCTCATTGTTTGTAGTATTGTCAAGTGCCCAAGAATTTCCAGGTGACCCCCTACCCCCCACTGCATTGGCCTCCATTTTTCATTTTCATATTACTATCATGACTTGTGATATGGAATCAAATTCAATTTTTTTTTATCTTGAGCTCTGTATTCTTAAGCATTTCCCTTGGGACAATTTACTAGTAAATTTTAAACGGCTGTAGAAGCACAATATCCATGTCTTGGTTTGTTTTTTGTAAGGCGCCAGATTCATGTTAGTGTTTGGTTGGAATCACTAGATTTCACCTTAAATTTTGAATTCATCTAATATCATAAAGCTGATGCACATATTTTTTGGATGATTAAAGTCACCAAACATCTTAGTTAATGTGTATCTTTTGTATTGCCTTATGTTTACATATTTACAAAAAAATATTGCTTTTCATTAACACATTGATTTCTTCTAGTTTTGATTTTTTTTTTTTTTTTTATTGACCTTGAAGGTAATCAAACTAGAAAAGAATATGGTATAGTGGGTGAAAATGGGTGGATATATTTTTTTAGAAAATCATTTTGGAGGAAGAGAACCCTGTGTTGTTAAGAGAAGGAATGGATGAAGATGAAAATTTATTGTGAGAAGAATATCTTCCTCATCTCCTTCAACATGATGATCATCCAGATAAGGAAGAAAATTTAGAGGGTGAATATCTATATTGTGATGTCATTTTTGTTGATATGAATAAAGTGTTGACCTCAAAATTTGAGTTAATTAGCATTGTTGGCATCATTTAAAAGGATACTAACCTACTACAGATGCAGAATAAGAATAACATAGTAGCCCTGATACACACTTGCTCCAGATTCATTATTTCCACAAAGCAAAGGAATATCATATGTTATGCGTTTCGAATCGAGTCTTATCTATGTTGAATATGAGCATACAAATGAAATTAAAGAACATTGCTCAGATTCGGCTATGAGCTGTTTTCTTTTCCCATAACTCATTGTCAACACACTATGTGATGTGCGATCAATCCAAACCCAAGGCAAAGAATGAAAGGGTTGTTTAAGAAGAGGATAATCAAGCAATTGCTAAAGGGAGCATACCATATCAGCCTTTTGATGACAACTTAATTCTACCTTTATATTTTGTAATGATGAAAGTATTACCTCTACATTTGATGACAACTATGAAAAATATGAAGAAAATCTATATTTGGAGACCTCAAATGATATGCATAAGGGAAATTGAAAACGTAAAAAGAAGTGTACAAAATGTAATGATAGAATTATTCTTGTTATGGAAAGTGCAAGCAAGGTCTTACCACAACAAATGTTAACGTAAAAGGAGAGGGTGTGTGGGATGAGTTTGACAACAAATATTACTAGAAATTTTAGTGAAGAGAAGACTATGTTTAATTAAATAGTCCACTGAAATTTGCCAAAGAGATCTTGAAATATTGGTTTCCATCTGTCTTCTTTGTGGAATAAATGGACATTATCAATATGTTGTTACATACGATGAAATTGTTTGGAATACGAGAGTTGTTGAAAATGGACCATTCAGTCCAGAGGTGATGGGGATCCAAACATATTTTCATTTGGATTTTAATGTGTCTCTATGTTCAAAAATGATCAATGTGGAAATTGATATTACAGTCTCAAGATGATGAATTCGTTACTTTGGATTATGAAATTCACTTTTGCAGCTTTATCTTGAGAATTTGGGGTTCTCAAGTGATCCCAAGAAGGAGGTGTGTGCCCAATAGGAGCAAGAGGTTACCCCTTGGTTTCTCTGTGGGTACCATAAGAAATTTGTGCCTAAAAATTAACCCACAATTTGTGGATAGAGGAGATCAATAAAATATTTTGAATTATATTACTATGATCAGCCTCTACTAGCTCTGGTGATGGATATGAGAGTCTGTGGGCCTTCTCCTAACTTAGAGACGAGGCTATGTTTTGAAATACACTTCTAGGCAGTTGGATCTCATATAGAAGAAGATAATTAAGATTATTAATCCCATGGCTCGAACAACACCTGGTATAAGTGATGAATCTAAAATGAAGTGTAACCTAATGTGAAGAGTAGACAAAATATTGTATTGAGAAGCATTAGGGTGTTGCTTGAAATGTATAACCAAGATGTCACCATACAACAGTGCTGTCCACAAAGATGATGGAGATATTAGATAGTTGCAGCAACTAGGCAACATTTTAAATATATCTTCCATGACTTATAAGGCACTAGATGGCTACTAGTTATGTACAATCACCTAACACCATCGTTACAGATCGTTACAGAGGTCTTGCACTTTCGAGGGCAAGGATAACACCATCGTTACAGATCGTTTGATAAAGGAGCACTTCGAGGGCACTTGATCACTGAGGGATGACTGCAAGATCACGGAGTGGGAGTATAAGGGATAATAGAGGGCGAGGTGAGGGATGAATGAGGAAGGGGATGGTGGGCAAGGCGTACTTACAAGGTGACAATTCTCATCAGTCTTAGGAAAAGGATCTCTGCTTGCATTCTTTACTGTCTTATTGTCAAGGTCACTAGTGTCTAAAGTAAGTGAAAAGGGAGCTCTTGGAAAGGAAGAGCAAGGTAACAGATCGCCTACAATCTGTCCAGTCAACAACTAGAATTAACCCTTGGTACTGCCCTTCTTTCTTTACTGTGTCCTCCGGAGGCCGAACATGCCCTGCGGGGCCCAGACCCATAGAGCGTTAGCGAGAAGCGTCCATCAAGCCCTCTCTCAAGGTCCTGAAAAAACAAAGGTACTTAAAATAAAGGTACTTATCACTGCTTTCAGCCTTTCGATCGAGTGGAGCCCGGGTTTCTCCGTATCCACCTCCTAGAGGAAACGCCCTTTCACCTCAGGCAATATTGTGGCCCCTACTATTACCAATTCCAGCCAGCCTTCCCTCAATAAGTATCTCTCTCTTTCTTGTGCGTGCTATCCTTATTTCAATCCATCTCTTTCAAAACCCCCTCTGCTTCAAGCTCTATCTATCTAACAACTAATCATGCCCTATTCTTCATTCTTTCTTATCTTGCTTTGGTTTTCTTGGTTCGTTATGTGTGCCAGCTCGAATCATAATCGGTCGAAGTAGGGATTGAACCGGAAGTGTAGATGCCATTGAACGTATGGTTCTCCGTTCTTGTATGAGTTGTCTGCTCGCTGGAGAAGCTTAATTCGTATCTGGTAAGGTATGGTGCTTTTAGGTCCACCTCATCCCTTCGTATTGGAACTGCTTCTATCCCGTTGATTATTGAAGCCGGGCACCCCTTTGTTTTTGCCTTCTAGTGTTTTATCGCCCCTTTCCAATCATAATTGGGGTCTGGCCTTATCCCATCCTTCTATCTTCTCCCAGTAAGGGCGGTTATCGGGCCGAGCCAGGCGAGGGGTGCTGCTTAAAGAATATTTACGTGTTTAGAATCCTTTCATCCGCCTGGTCTATTATCTCTCCAATCGTAAGCTGCTGATTCCCTACCCACATAGAGAAGTGATACCAATACCTATCATTTGGAGACGGATTCGAGTATTCTGCCGCAATTCCTAATATACGGGGGGAGTACCAAAAATAGATGATTGAGCCCACAATAAATCAGATATATTAGAGAAGTACCGATAGGAGTGGCCTACTACTGGAGGATTGGCTAATATCTATTCAGAATGGCTCCCAAGTCGAGTTATGAATTTTATTCACCTTTTCCCCTATTATTATTCTTATGCCTATTGTGTGGAAGCATCTTGGTTGCATAACTGGGGCGGAGGGCATTTAGTTGGGTTTGGTCAAGTAGGTTATGGTTGACGGGAGTTAGCCGCCGAGCGTCCATTTACCGATGGAATTGTCTGTTCATAAGGGGGTATTGAGACAAGGATGGGTTAGTAGCCCGCCCTGGTGGGAGGGCAAGTGAGTGCCGATCCGCTCCTTGGGTTCAGGGTCCTTGGAAGAGTCTCGAGCAATATATATGGTGGGCCCGGTCTCGAGTGGTAGGAGTAAGGGCTTGACTCTGGTATCCCTATGGTAACGTAAGGCTAGCAGCTGAGTACCAATCTATTGCTGTGGTTAGTGCAGTAGGCTTCCTTCTCCGGCTTGGCGGAGGTACTATAGTAGCTGAAGAGAGAATCACCCCGAAATCAAAATGATGGTCGAATCCTGCTCTATAAAAGATCCGATATCCTGTTGCTGTTTCTTCGGAATCATGGAACTTTCTATAGTTGGGAATAAGCAGTGGTTGTCTAGCTCCCCCACTGGGGCTGAGGCAATCGTGTTCACACTGGGCGAGGGATATAAAGTGGGAAGGATAGGGGGTTGTAAGGATAGGACTAGACTCTAGTCGTTGGCCCCTGGGCCGAGTCAATCGTGTTCACACTGTGCGGTGGATAGAATGTACCCTCCCTTACTGATGGGGGTCCACTGGGCTTGAACTGGAGGTATGGTTGTAGGGCGTGAGTAGTAGAGCGTGAGTAGTAGGGCGATAGTAGGAGGATGACTTGGTTGAGTACTACTCTATCCTTGTGGAGGGTTAACTAGCTGTTTCTTTCCCTAGATATATAGATCACTTGAAGAAGTGTTGCTTCCTTATATCGACTCGTATAATTGAAGTAACTAGAGAGAGAGAATAAAGAAAAGAAAGCGTAATTACTGTTATAATAGCAGCATTTTCTACTTTGGTCAGCACAAGGCCCTGTCACGTTATAGGCGAAGCTACTTGAAGAGTAAGTCCCCCCTTATTCAAGGTCCTGATAAACCCTCTCATTTTGAATTGAGGGGAATAAAGACCGACCTAATTTAAACTCTCTCTATATACGAGCTTCTGGTACGATTTGTTAGGTTCCCCGT